>FIZR01003740.1:0-47341 GCA_900060175.1 Ferrisia virgata
GTTAAATGGTAGAAGGCGATGCAATTTGAGTTTATTAGGTTGTTAGTCAAGTAAAACTAAAATCGTAAAGTTCCGAAAAAATTGTAGCCTCTAGCAAATTCCAAAGGCAAAATATACACGACGGAGAAGCGCGAAAAGCACCTAATCAATTAAATGTACGTTCATTGATTACAACGAACCTAGTGTATCAAAAAAATACTAAAATTATTTCGAGTCCAGATTGCATCATCCATTTTTTGTTTCTATCAGTTCATGATAATATTGATAGTCAGCTTTCTTTTTTTACTCTTTTCCTTCTCCTAGTTGCTGTGCTAGCACCAAAGCTATACTAAAGACACTAAATCTATGCTGTAGTGCTGTAGATCCCCTACCATAGCACCGGTTCAAAGCAAAGTGGATGAGTGGTTCATTCATTTCATGTGTTTTATGTTCCTTTTCGAACCACGAGGTGAAGTTGATCGGTGAAACACATTACGGGCCTCTTGATCACCTTTTTCCCTTTATAAGTACGCTCCGTCGAACCATCAACTCAATCGTATTATACACACAAGTGTACGATAAAGTGATTCTAAATTTCAAATTACTTTTTATCTATTTTTGTGATATTCTGGTAGTAATTTCAACATCATGACTTGTACTCTGCCGTATAAAGTTGGTGAGTAAAAACTATATTTCAATTTTTTTCTGATGTGAAATATATTTTGTCGAATTGGTACATATTCTTTTTTTCTCACAGCTGATATTTCTTTGGCCGAATGGGGAAGAAAGGAAATCGGATTGGCTGAAAATGAAATGCCGGGTTTGATGGCTCTCCGAAAAAAATACGGACCGAAGAAAGTGTTGAAGGGTGCTCGAATTGCAGGCTGTTTACATATGACTTTGCAAACGGCTGTGCTCATCGAAACTTTAATCGAGTTGGGAGCTGAAGTAAGCAAACAAATGGCCGATTTGATTTTCAGTCATGTTTTTCTTTGCTTGCAAATTTTGAATTGAATTCATTAACATTTAACGAGATGCGTGAGATCACACCCGAGATTGTGAAATTTTAATTTTAGCTGAAATTTAATCGAAAAGAATAACAAAAAGTGTTATGAAAACTAAAAAACTAATTCTAAAGTAAATTGAAAAAATCTAATCAGTTGGGATAGGTACATAAACTACAAATTGCACGTATTGTTGGTACAGCTAGATAAGAGGCGTCAGACGATAGGGCATAAGTATAAAACCACATCGAATGATTTTATCTGAATCATAATTAGTGTTTTGATAAGCTGATTATGATTACAGGGAGTTTCTTTATTTTTTTTTAAATATTATTTCTCTTTATCAAAAAGTGCTATTTTTAACATCATAACTTGAAATGATTATTTTTTCAGGTTAGGTGGTCTAGTTGTAATATTTTTAGTACGCAGGACCAAGCAGCTGCTGCTATTGCGGCTAAAGGAATTCCTGTATTTGCTTGGAAAGGCGAAACCGAAGAAGAATATAATTGGTGTATAGAACAAACATTAGTATTTTCTGATGGAAAGGTATATAAACGATTGTCGCATAATGCATTTTTTTTGCAAGTAAATGGAAATAATGTGCATTTTATATATTTTCAGCCCCTGAACATGATTTTAGATGACGGAGGTGATCTGACTGAGATAGTACATAGCAAGTTTCCTCAGTATTTAGAAGGTATACGTGGTATTTCCGAAGAAACGACTACTGGAGTTCATAAATTGTATAGAATGTTTAAGCAGAATACACTAAAAGTGCCAGCTATTAACGTTAATGATTCGGTGACTAAGGTGAAATTTATGCATTTGTTTGAATTACAAATATTTTTCTGTATCATTTGTCGTTTTTCCAGTTTTTAACATAGATAATTCTTCAAATTGACTTCTAGAGCAAGTTCGATAATTTATACGGTTGTCGAGAATCATTAGTCGATGGAATAAAACGTGCTACCGGTGTTATGCTGGCTGGTAAAGTTTGCGTTGTTGCCGGTTATGGCGATGTTGGAAAAGGTTGCGCCCAGTCTTTAAGATCGTATGGAGGAAGAGTAATTATTACAGAAATAGACCCTATTAATGCGTTGCAAGCTGCAATGGAAGGATATGAGGTAGGGAAATTATTAGAAACATATTCGAAAGTATAATTCTGGTTCAGTACTAGATATTTTTTTCAACTTTTCAGGTCACCACTATGGATGAAGCTAGTAAAGTTGCTCAAGTTTTCGTTACAACTACTGGCTGTAAAGATATCGTTTGCGCGAACCATTTTCAAAATATGAGAGAAGATTCTATTGTCTGTAATATCGGTCATTTTGATTGTGAAGTACAGGTTGAATGGTTAGAAAAGAATTCGGTTGAAAAAGTCAATATTAAGCCACAAGTAAATTAAATGTCTATTTTTAGTGATAATTATTCGTTTAATTCAAGACTTATCTATTGATAATCATCCCACTCTTAACAGGTTGATAGATACAAATTAGCTAACGGAATTCACATAATTGTCCTAGCTGAGGGCAGATTAGTCAATTTAGGTTGTGCCATGGGTCATCCGTCGTTTGTCATGAGTACATCGTTCACTAATCAGGTGCTTGCTCAAATTGAGCTGTGGACCAAACCAAATGAATATAAAATTGATGTTTATATGCTTCCTAAGAAAGTAGGTATCCTCTGACGTACCTATGTATTTTTATTTATTTGTTTCCGCACGTTAACATTTTTTAATTTTCTAGCTTGATGAAGAAGTAGCTGCTCTACATTTGGAACAGTTAGGAGTTAAATTGACCAAGTTGACTCCTGAACAAGCTGAATATTTGGGTGTACCCGCCGAAGGACCATTTAAACCAGATCATTATCGTTACTAAAAAGATAAATTATCAATTTCAATTCATCGTGTAAATTTTTTATTGCTGAATTTACCTTTCAAATTTCATTTTATTAGATGGTTTTCATTCAACTTGAGAACAGTTTTAAATGACATGTCTGAGAAGTGTATTTCAATTTTGTTAGATAATTGATAATGACTTTTTCTACAATTTTATCATTTTTGTAAAGTGACAGTTCCATTTTCGAGAAGTACTTGAAGCAATTTGATAATTGATTATCATATTGAAGTTGAATTCTTCACATAGATACCTTTTATTTTCAATAAATGTGTTAAATGAATTGTCTTTGTTATTTCGTAAGTGTTCATTTAGGTATATTTTACTCTTCTGCTTGTACATCGAACTATGTATTTAAAATTTCTCGATAAGGTGTGGGTTAATTTATACAAGTAATGGTGTAATTCCTATCATTTATTTTTATCTTCATCTAAAATTTTTAGAATCTTTCCGCATTCCTCATTCTTATTTATAGCGGACCATACAGAAGATACATATTGAATTATCTACTAATATCGAGAACATTTGAAAAAACTAGGTACAAAAGAATGACATAATTTGATGACGTACGTGATTAAAATGTTATACTGTACGGATTACAGATTTACGGATAATCGAGTTTTTACTTATTCTTACTTACTTTTTTCTTTTTTCCATTTTACGTGCCATATACTGCAACTTAGGCCAGAGGCACGGATGGGAAAATTTGTTAGATTTCTTGTTTTTTGTCATTTTGCGATTTTTTTTTCTAAATTTCTTTAAAGTAATCATTTTCAAAACATTTTCAATCAGTTATTTTTTTTACATTTTTGTAAAATGTGAAATGAAAATTTCCAATGTCTATTCACTTTTAAAAAATTATGGAAGATATCTATTAAAATCTATGTATGAGTGTAAAGTGTGATACATAAAAAAGAAAATCTTACATCACTATTCATTGTGAACTACATAAATAAATTTTTAAAAAATTTTACGAACATTCGCCAACTGGTAGGTAATTGAGCCAGAATTCTCATCAGTTTTTATATGAAACTTGGGGCAGAATATGCCTAGCATACAACCTTTAAAAAATGAAAATCTTTATATGACGTCAGGATTCAGCAAAAACGAAAACGAAAGCTCAACTTGGTCCAACCCAAGTTCAATCAATGTGTGATGTTAGCTCTACTTGGTTGGCTTTGCTTCATGTTTTGCATCTGCGCATGCGCCAGTTGAGCTTGGCAACACCTTTGGCAATTGCTTTGGCAATACTGCAGCTTCTCGTGTTTATGTTTACTAACTGATAACGCTGATAAGAAAAACTTTCCGACTAACTTAAGTGATTTAGTGATTTTGTCTCAATTGAATTACTTTGCGTAAACTTATTTCAAAACTTTATTAACAAGATGGGAAAACAAAAACCAGCATCTAAAGGTGATTCTAATAAATCCAAGTCCTCTGACGATTCTAAAGCATCTGGAAGTAAAGAAAAGAAAGGAGGCACCTCTGTAAAAGTGAGACGAATTAATTTTTGTGTATGAGATATGATTTTAAAAATTTTTGCATAAGCTTGAATTCTTCTTCACAAAACTGCTAGGTTAGACATATTTTATGCGAAAAACAATCGAAGGTTTTGGAAGCTTTGGATAAACTTAAAAATGGTGGAAAGTTCCCAGAAATAGCTGCCCAATACAGCGAAGATAAAGCAAGACAAGGGGTAAGTTATATTCCAACTTCCAACGTTAACCATTTGATTGTTTCAGTTCTGCTTTAACCAAAATTTTAATATTAGGGCGATTTGGGTTGGATGATTCGAGGAAGTATGGTAGGACCTTTTCAAGATGCTGCATTTAGTTTACCCATTTCTACTGTTGCGAATCCTGTTTATACTGATCCACCCATCAAAACTAAATTTGGATATCATATCATAATGGTGGAAGGAAAAAAGTGAAACATGCTTTATTTATAATATAAAAAAAAATTCATCGTTGTGATTCGTGTTGAAGTAAGTTATTCAACTTACTAATGAACTGATTTGTATATTTTTATTGTTCGATAGTACAGTTGTAATGAATATTATATTCGATTTTCGTTTAAAATATCCTATTATTGTTCATGCAATTCTTATGGAGAACCTTATTGTGTACAATTATGTGTAATAAAAAAAAAGAAATTATTTTTGTAACATTTAATATTTTGGTAATTTATATAATACAAGGAACGTCAATAACTAATGCACTAATTTTGTAATTCATATTGTAAAGTATTCATTCACTTTCGTATATTTTTTCAAAATTGTATTTTGTTGACGACTGTTTCACGTTCGAAATTATTCCTGAAACGAGTAGAATATCTATCCACACTTGTAACAGTTGATTCTATAATTTAAATTTCTATTCGGAGCTATAAAAATTGCATTGATTGGCGAATTTTCTATGCAAAAATACAATTTTATGAACACTGTGATAATTTTAGATTTATATATTACATAATATACTTAAAATTTCAACAAAAAAATAACGCACGATGAGAGGCAGTGATTTCAAACCTGGAACGATCATTTGAATAGCCTTTCACAAAATTCCTGATATAGGTATTTCATTTGGAATTTAAAAAAAAAAATCGCTGTTAGCAAATTCTTTTACCGAAGATTTTCATTTATTCTGAGTAGCAGTCGAAGTGTGATTCTTTTAACGTATTTATTTAAGTGACTATGAAAATCTTCGTTTAGGAAAAACCGCAATAGTATGAGTATCGTCGTTAAGTTCAAAATTACGATTTTTGAATTTTATTATCTACTAATTCGTCTTCTATCACAGATGATTTTTTCTTATTTTGAAAGACTTTTTCAATTTCTTCTAACGTTTTGTTTTCCGTTTCCGGTAACGCGAAGTATAAGTATATCGTTCCTAGAGCACCAATAATGGCGTAAAAAAAGAATAAATATGGTAAACCGAACAACGCTTCCATTTTGAAGTAGATTTTCACCAATACGAATATCATCAAATAACCAGTTGTGGCAGAAATTCCGCTTGCCATTCCACGTATTCTATGATAACAATCAACATTATAATTATTCGTGATTATCTGTTCATTATCAAACATGTTTACATAAGTCTATTTATAAGACTTACTTTTGAGGATAAAGTTCACCGCAAATGTACCAGGGCATTCCACCGATTGCATAGCCAGTTAAATAATAAATTGTTGTAAAAATGACATGTAAAATCCAGGGTTCTCGGAAACCATACGTGGTATGAAGCAAAGCATACCCTCCAAACAATGCTAAACAGATGGAACTAGCAGAAAAGGTCCAAAATATTAATTTCCTCTTGCCTATCGTATTAATTGTCAGTAACATGGTCACCGCTCCTAATATTTGGCCAAAGCTTGATATAGCCTGTCAAAATAAATAGATACCTAATTTAATAATCACATAATGAAAATTGCATACCTTGAATAATGATTTATATTTAGTGTGATAATTTACCAAAATTTTACTAGGTTTGACGTTCAACTCGAAACGATTTAATACCAAGATCAAATATGGTTTAACAATTTTCAAACTTAATATATAGCTCAGGAAAAATGTGGCTGTGACTATTTTGTAGGGCTGTAGAAATTCGTGAGTTAATAATATTTTGAATCCATTCCACGTTTTGCTCTTTCGAGTAAATTCTTTATTATCTGAAAATTAAATTAATGAGATCAATAATTATAACAAGTATACACTTACACATTTAAAATCTGCAAAAACTAGACATAATAAAATAAAAGAATCTTTTTTCAAAATAATAACGGAGTACCAATCAAATAATGAGGAATTTTGAAGACATGTATAATTTTTCAGTAATGAAGTTATTTTTAAAAATAATTTTCAAACGATAATTTGATTTATGTTGCAATAAATTAAAAAAACGGTTTCGAAACAATAATACATTTTAGGAAAAATTTTAAAGTTACGATGATAAAAAAGGGAAGCCAACGATACCAGGTTTTCCCAGGCGGTCACCCATCCAAGTACTAACCTGGCCCGACGCTGCTTAACTTCGGTGATCGGACGAGAACCGGTGTATTCAACGTGGTATGATCGTTGGCGAGAAAACGGAGTATTATCCAAGTTTACTAACATCTCTTTTTTTGTAATACATGATAATTGCTTTAATATTTTAATACTATACTTTCTTTCTTACAACCAAATTTATTTTTCGCGTGGAATTAAGTAAACTCATAAAAAGTAACACACCGTAATTTAGGACGATTTAATGTATTATAACAGTAGTTAGAATGTTTACCTGTTTCGGTAGGTACAGGAAGATATTTATTTTTACTTTTCCCTAATTTTTTGCTTTCTTTAATATACTGTTGTAATTTTGAAAACTCTTCGCTCACTAAATTGGTGGGCACCCATCCACGGAGCCAGCTCAACGATTCCAACGCATCTTGATGTCTCCCTTTTGATAAAAGCCACAATGGCGTTTCAGGAATCTGAGAACAAAAGCATTTATAGCGTTTAGTTTCAATTTATATGTAATACCGTAGTGAACGAATGTGTTTTCTTATATTATTCATCAAGTAATACCGTATTGAAAAAAGATCATCTCCTATTGGTCAATATGCTTTTCTAATATTGCATATGTAGATAGAAGCGATCTCATTCCGTATGAACACTTCTCAACATCATCTCTTAGCGTCAACTTCATTTCGCTCTGCATTAGTGCGAATTTATTCGCTCCACTCAATACTCTGTCTTTAGCTTTTCTCTTCAACACTGAAAACGTTAGTGCGAAAGACGCGCCACGTCTAGCATTTTCGTCGATATTTTACGTTATTAAACGTAGGTCATCTTCATATTCTCTGACTTCAGCATTTAGATTATTTAATTTCTGCACTAATGATCTGATAGGAACAGGCTGTTTGGTAATATGAAAATCTTACCAGTAACAAATAGAACGTTGCGAGTAACGGACATGCAGTTGAGATCAATGCTAAAGTTCTCCAATTCAAGTAATTATCGAGGAGAAATAGAAACAACGCTCCCAGTCCGTATCCGAATTTTGTGAAAAAGAACAAACGACCTCTAAATTTACTACTGGCAGTCTCACTGATATAGGTCGCCACTGGAACTTCACCGAGAGCTGCTCCGATTCCGACTAATGTCGATGATATGTACAGATGTATCGGACTTGAGCTAATGTACAGTAAGTAACATCCAACTGCTTGCGGAATTGAACTCAATAACATCGTTTTTTTGCGACCGCAACGTTCTTGTAAATATCCTGCCAATAAACTGCCTGCTATGTGCATTAAGCTGTGTAAACTACCTGTAAAAATTTTAATTTATTAGCGTACAGATACAAAGTTGTACATTTACTTATCCAAGTGAAGGTATGTACCCACGTATAGTTTTGTTGAGAATAGAAAAAAGGTATAAACAAAAAAACTTTGCAAGTTTCAGAGATCAGTTTATAAATGCCTAATAAGTAGTAGATATGCTAAATTTACCAAATGCCAGAAGAAGCTATGTAGTAAGTAGTGAGTGCTTTTTTATTTTCAAATTTCGATAAAACTCAATAAACATTGACTAGGGTTCATTTCTTATCTTTATATGAATTATTTTCTACACCATCAATTCATTTATAAATCATAATTAGTTGTTCTCACTTGTTTTGATAGAAAGCAATATTCAAATATATAAGTTCTATTAATTAAGAATAATGAAAACAGAAACTTTGTAAGTTTTATTTTCAATCAAGTGAAGCAGATAATTCAATTGATGTTGATAATGATACTTACTATACCAAGATGATTCCTCATCGGTAATAAAGAAAGTTTCATTTATATTTTTTTTCTGAGTTAATTTAAGTTTACTATTGACTACGCTCATCAATGCATTGGTTTCAGCCAAATTGAACATTATCACCGCTGATGACAAGGCAGCCAAAACCTACACGGACATAAGATAATTATCAGTAGGTATAGGACCACAGATATTTCAATAATATTTATAATGTAAGGGATGTACTATTAGACGAGTAAATTTAAAATTAAATTACGTGTTAGGTAGATATTTACATATTTATTGTTTAAATGTTATTATGGTTGCAGAGTCACTACCGTTTTTATTCAGATTCTCATTGATAATAATAATATCTAATCGTGACTTGTAAGCTGTAACTGCTTATAAGTAGCCAAATACGTAAACATTCATATAGGGCTAGGTACATCTACATACATGTTTAAACAGCTGTTTCTTACATGAATCTCTTTACATCCGTCTACGAATTGACGTCATTTTGAAGGTAAAATCAAGTAATATTAGTTTTACATGTGCTCGCAAAATCGAATGGCAAAGTTGCTAAAATTCTTGTTATAAAAGTAGTCTTATTCGGCGTGTTATCAATTTAAATAGCGCTACACAAAAAATGTACAATGTACATGTAAGAAATCATAGGTAATCATTTTTTGTAAATTTTAAAGCAATGTTTTCTAGTCCGTTTAGAGCATTTAATATCTGTTTAATTCTTGAAATAAGATCAATTAATAATTAAAGTGCACAACAGTTCTATGTATTTAGGTGTTGTGGTAAACTTAGCTACCAATGTTGTTGACGAATTACAAAATATATCAATTCATGTTGCTGTGATCCACAAAATAAGTTACATCATTTGAACAAATAGCAAGTCACTATTTAATAGTAGCCGTGGGCGATTTTAGTTTGCGGTTTAAGTGATTTTGTTTTTCATTGAATTCGGATAAGATTACAACATATTTAATGCTACGGAATGAGAAATACCTAATTTAGAGAATGAGTGATCCTAAGTACCTATGCGTAGATCGAGGTACAAAAAATATACTAGGGACATAATTTTATCATGTAGTAAGAAAAACTACTCAGCTAGTCTATGCATAAAAGTGTAATTGATGTAAGTTGAAAAAAAAAATCAAAATTATAATTTCAGAGTAAGAATGCGTTCAGCTTGCGTCATTATTTCTCACCTAATTTAATATTAAACGATTTTTGAAAATTACAGGAAAAAATCACTTAAACACTTAATTGGTTAATATGTCATTTAGAATACCGTACTCATAAAGTGATACATTTTTCGACACTTTGGTTCCTTCCCGTAATAACTTACAGTTGGATTTATTGTACCTAATTCTACCCAATATACACTGAACTGTAATTAGGTAGTTCATGTTTATCTAAACAGTTTAAGCCACTATTACTTTCGATATCATTTTTCGTTTTCTTCAAAATGAAAAGGTTACATTCACAGAAAATTTAATTAATTGCTGTTAAACGTATTCTAGGAATTGGGTGATAATTATAATTTTCCGTTCTTTCTTAAAATTAAAACTTGATCAAAATAATACATAATATAATAAAGTAAAAACAAAACAAAATGGTTCATGAAGCAATCAATAAGTAATACGTGTGTATGCACCAATACTTTCTTCTGATGTTGCAGGCATTGAATTTTTTTTTTTTTTTTTTTTTTTTTTTTTTTTGATTTTTTTTTTTTTTTTTTTTTTTTTGTTTCAGTAAAATTAGTAAACATAATGTATTGTATTTTGAGAAGTTGATTGTTCAACTATACACTTACATGTTGTGGAAATTAATATTATTTTATTTTGGATGCACATAAAATGATGCATAATTAGCATAGGCAAAAGGATTGTTATAGGTAGATATATTATGAAAAGTTAACTATACGTAGGTACAATGTATACATGAATCGCAAGTAAGTATTAAATCTTCTAGGATCAACATATGAGATGACTAACCGGAACTTGAAAAATTAAAAATACCTCGCGTAAACTTATCTGATGAATGGATCTTAAAATTTAAAACAGTTTGCCCACATTTTCAGGATATAAGGTAATTAACATCATTTATCAACATATTAAAGATGACGAGTACTTATAGGTTCAAATTATCAAATTATGGTATACTTATAACCGGGAAATGGCTGTTTAAAATTATCTACCATGCATTTACATTACCTATACAAAGTAGGCATACATATGAGTATTTTCACCAGTTTAAGATGGTAATCGCATCATATAGCTTCCCACACTCACTAGAGAAAATTATGGTTTAATTTTCTAATTGATCGCATCTAAGCACCTTATTTATGTATAATAAATACTTAAGTATTAAGTGAATGGTTATAGGTACCAGATAAGATACATGTTACTGTAATAATCAAAGCTTACCTGCGTAATTAAGGAACGAAATTTATTAACTTTATGTTGATTCAATCCCTCCATGTTATCCATGTAGAATATCTTAAAGATGTACTGTTAAAAAATCAATTAAACACTATAAATTAATCATGTCGACGCGTACAGGTGACCTTAGGCGATAATTTTACATTCATTGAAGATTTTCCTGCAACAGAAAATATTTTTACAAAATTAATTCGAGACATTTATTCGAATGTAAGTATAGATAAAATTGGAACGATATTTTATATAAATAGGTTCTCTGATTTGGTAACTTTTACGCTATTACAACATAGTACGAAATTTTTATTTTTATTTTTTTCAGTTAGCATGTACCTGATCTACCCATCGATTATCGATGTAAAAACGTACAGTCTATATATAGGCAGTGGATACTTCCTAATTTATCGCCTCTATATATTTTTATATAATTATGTGTTTATTTTATTTAAGAAGGTAATAATGCGTACCATTTCATGTAAGCTTACGTATGTACATAATTTTCTAAAGTAATTGCGTCGAAGAGTGTAAGATATGTAACTTATTACATCTATGTCCATTCTTATTAGTTGTTTTGGTTATTTTTCAATGACATCTTTGCATTTAAAATGTAAACGAAAATTAATATTACATATGAATATTTATTTATCGAATCGTAAATAAATGTTAATTGACGAATGTGAATTATGTAGCAGTTTAAACGAACTGATAGCGAGTCAGAGTCAGATTTCTTCCCGTAAATTCGAATCCAATACAAAAATAGTCTACGAATATGAATCTGATCTCTAAAGATGACGTAAAAGATTTTTAATCTGATTTTCTTCTTCGTTAATGCCAAAGAAAATCAGGATATTACGGACTAAAAACAGCGATGGAAGTGGGAATTCCACCAAAATTCGTTCAAAGATCATGTAATATCAATGAGACCATTTTTGAGCATTATTTTAATATTTATTTATCATCATTTTTATTTTTTTTTTTTTACCGGAGACTAAAATTATTTATTCGGCGCGATACGGATTGAAATCTAAAAATCACTCAAATTTGATCAATATAGACTTGGGATTAAGATTGACAACTGTTTAAATATGTATTGGAGCAGTAGCGTAGCTAGGAATGGCTCAAAGAAGAGGGTTTCCACTCTTTTCTGTGTACTATTTTCGAGTCTGTATTTAACGCAAAATGTTAAAAAAATAAACTTTTTCAACGATTAAAAAGTGGTTTTCAGAATTTTCAAGTTTTTTGGCCTCAAAGGAGAATGCTGGGGGTTCAGATCTCTAACCTCTCTCGCTATACCACTGAAGGGGAGAAATGTTCAGCAAAGACTGGAGAGTAATGTATTAAATTTTGAGCTCATTTCATTCTCCAGCTTTTGAGATCTATATTAAAATCTACTACACGTTATTGAGCCAAATTTTCACCCATTTTCTCATCTAGATGTGGCCGTAAACCACCCCTAAAAAGGATACCTACGCTCAAAATAGGTGAATTGGCCTTATAGTACTTGGATTTTGAAAAATTATCATGAAATATTCTTGGAATTTACTGTGAAAAATATCCGAGTGCAAGTACGCACCTTCATTTTTTCCACTTTGTTGCTAAAAAACAAGAAGTAGACAAAAGTAGGTATTAAATAGACTTGGTAAAAATTTCAGCCTTCTTACCTCTTCCCCCTACATAAAAATTTCACTGCAGCAGTAAAATGGTTTAAAGCTTGAAAAAAATTCAAAAATTTTGACAAAAAAATTTCATTTGAATTTTACTAGAAGCAGCTCTGATTATTACTTTGTAACTGAAGGCTTTCAAAAAAAAAATATGTATTAAAAAATTGATTCTTTTACAGCAAATTATTATATAAAATGGAGAAATATTCAATATAATGACCAGTCTAACTGGTTGAAAGCAATTTACCATATGCACTAAGCAGCCGCCTTGTTCAGGTGTTTTTAAATTTAAAAAATTTCGTCGTTTTTTATAGCATGCATTATTTCGTGTTTTCATGTCCTTGTCGAGAGGAAGGCAAGGATTGAAAATTGTCTGTCATGTAGACTTCTTGGGTTAAAATGTTGATAATCATCTCATTTTATGAGATAAGCTCACTGACAATTTTTTTTATTCTGTATTTTTAATCTGATTTCCTATGTCATATTATCAATGAAAACCAGTCTAATACAGTCTAACGACCTACAACAGATTGGGGGAGGGGTCAACAAAATCCGTTTTGAGATCCTAGAAAACCATCATGATTATTTGTCAGATATTTATTTTTATTTTTCATCCCCTCGCCCTCTCGCAACTAAAAATTATTTGCTCAGCATGATACCAACCAAAATCGGTGGAATTTGAGAAATAGGCTTGGATTGGCGTTGAATTTGATATTTTGGAGTGAAGTTGACCTTGGGTCAAAATTTAGTTATGTCCAAATTTGGGGGAACAGTTACTGAGAACCGCAAAAATTTTTCTTTTTTGAGCTAATCGATAGAGAAAACCTACCTTGTACAACGTACCCAAAAACCAGCCTTCCGGGTTGATCAGAAGGGGAAGTGTGGGCGTTTTCTCCTTTTTAACCCTGAAAAGGGACTGTTCCTCCCCCATTATCCCTCCAAATTGAATTAAGAAGTTTATACTTGGCATGTAGATTTAGTAGTGGCTATAAATGTGTTTTTTGAGGGTTTCGACTTCTCAGACCCATTGTGCTTGTTCACAGCCTCAAAAATGTGGTTTTTTGGGAGGGTTTTCTTATATTTTGAGTTCGTTCCTCGTATAACAAACATCCCTCCAAATTTATTTAGGAAGTTGAAATTTGGTATGTAGAATTAGTATAAAGTCTTGGGTGTGACTTTTGGTTGTGTCGATTGTTTAGCCCTGTTCCACTCCCCCTACCCCTACAACTAATTATGGTTCAATTCACATATAGTAATATTTTACGAAAATCAACCTGAAAAAGCATCGCAATGCGTGCAGTGGTTTATATCTTGTATATGAATCTGGCATACAGATTTAGTGGGGTTCTAAATGCGGCCATTGATGGTCTAAATTATTCATTTTAAAATCCCCTTTTACGCCTATCACTAATTAGGAAAAAGCATCGCGTTTTTTTCTTCTTAATACCCGAGAAAGGCCTATACGAAAAAAATACCACTTTTAATACGGTTTAAAAAAAGCCTGCTCAAACATAAAAATCATTCTAATGGCGTTTTCGGTTAAAATTAGTCTTACTGAAGCTTTTCCAGGTTATATTTTTTTCCCCGTATGTTTTTAAAATTTCGAATCATTTAGGTGTCGGAGTGTAATTTCTTCGAAGTAGGGAAGGCTGAAAATTTTACCATCTGTATTCGATACCATTTTGCTACTGTCGTGCCTCATTACGTTTCGATTTTCGAAAAAATCTAAGAATAAATCATTTTAACTCGAAACTGCAAGTACATGTCCTCTCCAAATTATCACTAGTAAGTGGGTAAAAATACGCTGGTCATAAATCAGAAGCCAATCGAAAAATATTTCGGGTATAGGTAAACAGTAGGTCTACGAGTAGGTACGCAATTAAATTAATTATTTTTACTTGTAAATGTCCATTTAAATTAATTTTTTATTATGCGATCGAATTTGTAAATAAATCCCCCCCCCAGGTCAAAGTTTTCGTAAAAATTTTTAATTTATGCAGATACGCATTTATGTAAGGTACTACAGGGTTTACTTTTTCAACATTCGTGTTTGTCACGTATGCGTTGGTGTTAATTAATTCTAAAATATATACATATAAGTATTTAATGTATTTCCGATATCTATAACACGATCGAGGAATGTACATGACTTTTTACGTGATTTGCATCGTTTAAAAAATTACCAACACGAATGAAAAATGGCAATTGCAAAAAGTTGGTGCGTATAATTCATCTAGCACTAAGTAAATTTATATTCTGATAAAATGCACTTTCTGGTTTGGTTATTTTTAAACAGTATCATCGGGAAACGTGTTTTAATGATTTTTATGTTTTAAAGCTAACTTCGTAGCTATAATATGGATAAAGGTATCTGGAATGTGGTATGGGTGTAGGCCTAATTCTGAGTACGGGTATGATTCAAGTTTTTTTTCTTCTTCTTTTTGGCTGGAGTACGCATCTCTATTTCTATTTCGTTAATATATTTGTAAATCAAGGGCAACGGCGGTATCGATAGAATACTCTTAGTTCATACAAATCTTCAGTTTTTAAATATTTTAATAATTTTATAATCTTCGCTCAAGCAGGATTTTATTTATTTAATAACATTCAAGGTCTTGGTGGTAGGCAGTCTAGGTGCATCGCTCCTAATTTGAAAGTAAATATATCTAATTGTTAAAGTATTTTGATCATTTTTCTTAGCTAAGAATTTTGCAGCTTCGATTCGTGCAACAAGTATGCACGTAACTGTAAGTATATTTACTTGCACATATAAAATTGAATCTTCAGTGACTCAGTTCAATGATTTATCCTCACGTGTGCTCATTTAATCTTTGACATATTTTTTTAATCAATTATACGTACATAGGTAAGCGACCTGCTATTAATTAACTCAACGAAAGGATAACACTCTTATTACATCGGTATTAAATACTTGAGCTGAGTATAGAATTATATAGAGACCGGTAGAGACTTTTTAGGATTTAGAAGGAAAAAAAAAGGAAAAAAACTGTATCGATATTGGAAGCCATATGTAAATAAGATTCTCCTTGCAAAAGTGATAATTTTTCATAAATTTAGTTTTCGTTGGTTTTTCTTTTGATATTAAATACAATCGAGGAACTTGAAAGGAATCGTCTATAGTATTCAGATCAACTGGTATTAATATATTTAGGTTTTAATTCATTTCATGTCTATGCGTACCTATCTAAGAAGTTTGACCGCATACATCTATCTATCTATATATAAACATAAGAAATTATACTTTAAGCAGTACTATATTTATACTATCATCTGAGACTCTAGATTAGTTCGCTTGGCTCGACTCGAAACCAGTTTTAAAGAAGATAACCATTTTAAATAATGAATTAATTTCGGAGGTAGGTATATAATACACGTGCAAGTTTCGACATTTTTGTACTAAAACGAATGATAAAGTTGAATTTTTCTCTGTTAAATTAAGATGAAGAAATATCATTTCAAACGTAATAATAAATATGATAACGATAAGTACGAAATTTAACTTGATATTTATTTAAAAAAAAAAAAAAAAATTCAATACGTAAGTGTGTATGTTGATTTATTTTATAAAATATCTGCAATTGGCAAATTTTTAAATAAAATGAAATAATTTAAAATTATTGAATTAAAGTTGGAATCTGTTCGTGTAATTTTTAAAAATAAAAAATTTTAAACAAAAATTTCATCACATGTATTGAGTTTTTGAATAGACCATCATTCTATTGATTCATCATCGCTTGAAAAAAACAAAAAAAAAAAAAAAAAAAAAAAAAAAAAAAAAAAAAACGATGTACAATAATTTAATAAATAAATTCTGATGGTATCTGAGTATCTTATCTGATTACGTCAGTTAGCTAAATATATTTGCATTAAATAAAAAAGCCGGCTTACCTTTGACACGAAATTAAAACTGTTAATAAATATATTCACTCAACATCCAAGTAAATTTATTTTACAATATCTTATCACACAATAATTGAAATTAACATTTGACCATTCGATAGATATTAAAAAAAATATAATGCCTATTGTATTATAAAATAATAAATTCGCGAAAAATATCTAATTTCTCTGTTAAACGTAAAAAATAGTATACGTCCGCATTGGAATATCGAATGCTACTAGATATTCCAGTTCTATGCGAACGATAGTGAAGTATTAGTCTGACTGGCTGACTGGTTCAAATTTCCGAGTCGTCTTCACAATATGTAACATGACAAGCAGTGAGGTAGTCCTGAAAAGATTATCAGTTCAATTTGAGATACGTTTTCAACGTAACGATAATAAGATTAAAAGTATTATTTTTATGTAGAGCAATGGGGCACATATTTGACAATATCGATTTAAAATAAAAGCTTATGCAATGAATTCACTTCATTGTAGGTAAGTATAGCTTTTTAATAAACTGTAAGAAGCAATGGTAAATACTCCAGCATGTAGGTATGCGGTTTTAATGTTGGTTTTTAATATTTTATGATGGGTAAACCCGAAATAAGAATTTTCTTATACTTAGGTACGTCCAGTTAAAATTCAACGTGTATTAGATTTTGGTAATTTATTTAAACGGAAGATGCTGAAAACGACTCGTTGTTGATAATTCATGTGAATTTTTTTGATAAGTGACCAAAGTTGAAAAGAAGAGTAGCGTTGTTTTTTTTTTCTCTTTCTTAAACGTGAATGAACTTTTTTTCGATACCGTTCAATTCAAGATGAATTTCGTGGAATAATTTTAATATTCTACAAATATAAGACATTAAGAACAAGCGCGGATGTTTTCTTGTGATATTATTAGCTTATATCGCACAAGAAATCAGTAATTTACTTTGAAGTAAAGTGTATAAACTACTGTGTAGATAATTATCCCACCTACGAAAGTTTACCAACAGATTGGTCAAGTTACAAAATTGAAATCTGTCCTTATGTAACATATCTTTTTGTTAACCATATACTTATTATGCAAGGAAGAGGGAGGAGGATAGGTGAAATGAATTTAAACCAGCTTTCAAGTAGAATTTTTCAAAGAAGACAACGGAGGTCCAAATTTTCTACGAGTGATAGATTACATAAAGTAGGTACATCTCGGAGTGAAGCGAGGGCAAAATTTTTAAAAAAGAGCATTATTGCTCGAAGCTCTATGAAAAAACAATAAAAGTTTAAATGATTTTGATTTTAAGTCTGTAATTAATTAGCCTCATTTTCTATGTTAATATTTTTGATGAGCAGGTTATCGCGATTATGGTAGGAGGGAGGGGGGGGGAATCTACGAAATCAGATTTCAAGAACTAGAAGGCCAATGAGAGCATTTTTGACGATCTCAGATATTCATTATTTGTGTTTTTATTTTTTCCCTTTGTTACAAGGGAACTTCTCAACTAGTTTGAAAGAGCATGTCGGAAAACCCCCGGAACCAAATAACCAAATTTTTTACTGCTGAAGTTCATTTTTGGATTTTTGACGAATTTTTGAAAATTTATACCCATGCACTATTCAGCTGAAAAACACTTGAAAAATAAAATATTTCACGAACTATGATCTTTTGAAGTTATAATGGAGAAAATCCGTTTACTAGGTACTTAACACTGACTATGCAATTCAATCTATATCATTTTCCAGACGTTCTGGAGGCTCCAAAAATTTTTTTCCTCCAAGATTTTGAAAAATTGACTTGATTGAAAGTTTTATTTAAAAAAAAACTTGGTAGCTACATAACATGTACATCGGAATTCAATGTATCAAATTTTCCAGATTTTCTGGAGCCTCCAACAAAAAATTTATTTCTTCAGGATTTTAAAAATTCTCAAGAACGGCTGGATATAAATTCCAGCAGCTGAAACTTTTATCCCTGCTTATTAGGACTCATTCAAATAGATTGACCCGGTTTTGCTGGAATTTCCAGTTGGACAGCTGAAAAAAGGTTTTATTTATGGGTCGGTATAAGGACCCATTCTAATAAATTTAGGCAGTTTTTCTGAAATTTACAATCGGATAGTTGAAAAATTAATTTTTTCATCATTTAAGTACGAGTTTTAATGTCACCACAAAAATATTTTTTCAGCCGCTGAAATTCATATTCAGCAGTTCTAAAGCATTTTGAAAATCCTAGAGAAATAAATTTTTTCCTGCAAACTCCAAAATGTCTGGAAAATATGATACATTGAATTGCGAGGTACACGTTATGTAGTTGGCAAGTTTTTTTTTTCAATTAAAGTCTCAATTAAGTCAATTTTTCAAAATCCTCTGATATGCATGAGTGGGGACGACTGGGTCAAAATTCAGTTATATCCAAATTTAGAAGAGGGGCTAATGAGGAGTTAAAATGACAAAATTTTTTGTTTTTAAACTGATAGATCGAGAATTGAAAGTTGCACAAGATTACCAAAAATCTGTCTCCTAGGAACCTTAAAAAAAGGCCACTACACGCCTATCTCTCCTTCAAATTGAGCTAGAGGGTCGGAATTTGGCATGCACTTGTACATTTAGGAATGGTCCTAGATGTGCCTTTTAGGTATTCTACTTTTCATCTCCATTGCACCACCTCGTAGCCTTGAAAAACTAGATTTTGAGGAGTTTTTCTTATTATTCGAATTTATTTCGCGTATATCTACCCTTCAATGTATGTGCTTTTTGGGATTTCGATTTTTCAAAACCCATTACACTTCTTCACAGCTCTAAAAAAGATTTTTCATGGGCGGTTTTCTTATTTTTTGTATTAACATCGAAAGATATTTAATAGCACATTCTACAGTTGACTCATCAATAGTTGACTGTTGACAGTTGATCATCAGCAGTGGACCATCAAAATTTACAAAGTGAAGGATGTTGCGGGTTCAAACACTCTCATCCCTTATTGGCCGAAAAAATTAAATTTCTATAGAAAATAGAACTATCGAGTCCAAAAAAAATGAGTAGATGACTGAAATATTTCCAAAACATGCAGTTTTTGATTATTAAAAATTGATTGAAATTTGGTATTTTTATGCATCGAAAATTTGAATCTAGCTCTAAATTGGTCTATTACAATAGTGACACAACTTTTGAAACCTCTCCCTTGAAACAACCCTGCGCAAGGGCCTGGTTGGAATAGATAACTTTGAAATTAATGCAATAATTTGACCATGAGAAAAATTTGAGTGAAGTTGATTACCCTTTGGTGAAACTTGTGGCCTATAGCATAGAGCATGAAATTGTTTTCTTACTTATTTATTTTTTTTCTTTTGCAGAAAGATTTTTTTGTCGATCGATTTTGAACTTATGGATTAGTTGTTGAAATTACTACCAATTTTAAATTTTACTCTGTGCCCTGTAGTACTTGAAAATTTTCAAAAATGGCAATGCTACCGGGAAGAGGAGGTCAAGTGAAGTACGGAACGTTTCAGGGGCGAGGGAGAGTAGACTCGCAGGTTCCTCTATTTGAGGCGACTAAAGCCTGTATATTTTTTCTTTGTTTAAAAGCAGGTTTGGGTATTTTTTGGGCATGAGTTTCCAGAAACGAATAGGGATGGCAATACCGATACAATATATCGGGATATCGATATTTTCTCTGAATATCGAATAAATACTGTATCGAAATGTTTCCTATCGATACTCCCAGGTATCGATACTTTTTTACTGAATATCGACGTTCGATAATTTTTTACGTTTTTTTCAGTTGTTTACAAATTCTAAATTGTAAAAATGACATGTTAAATTTAAACGACTTTTTCATTTTTTGCAACTTGAAAATGTAAAATTACTTCTTGGATCTGAACTTTTTTTCGGAAAAACTGAGGTCGTTTTTAAAAGTTATCCACTTTTTATCAAAAACTGTAAGAAGCTAGACTGTTCTGAAAATCAAATTGTATTTTTTGGAGTTTCTCAATTCCAGTAAAATAACAAAATTTGATATTCACTCGAAGCAACGTATTCCAAACATCGGATATCGATATTTTTCACTAATGATATTTGTGATATCGATATTTCTCATTTTGATATTTTTGATAACGAATATCGATATTTCGATTAAATATCGCCATTCCTAGAAACGAAGTAAATAACAGTTATACATATGCCAGAGAGTAGCGAAGATAAAATTGAGAAAAATACGGTTTTTTGATGACAGCATTGGATAGATATTTAATACAAATATACTGATATTTACATTCATATATTCTTGTTAATATCTGAATATAAATCTCAGAATAAACCTGTACGTGATGCGTATTAACGTTTTGCTCTAAATGAAAATGATAGTAGCCCAACTTTTAAATACATTCTGTACCAAGAAACGAATAACATACCTAGTTCAAGTACCTGCCTGGATTACTGTATTTGCAATCTTTAGCCTATGAATGTGTTTCACTTCATTTAAACTTATAAACCTTTCATTAGCCTTCTAATTTTCAATATCATTGGATATTTTCGAGAAAGAGTTTGCGTGATGAAATCAAGTACCTATCTTGTTTAGAAATCATACGTATATATTTTTTCCTTTCAAAAACCGAATCTAGTCATCATCTGTGGTTTATTACCTGCCTTCTTGCACAGGTTGTTGTAATAGTAACAAGTAACAATAACAGTATTCACATGAACTGGAATCAAAGTGATATTTACAGTTTAAAAGGCACTATTTTTATTTAATCTTTATATAGCCAGGTACCCAGCAACCCACATGTAGGTAGTATTATTATACCGTAAATGCGAAGTATGAGAAAAAAAACTTGGCAATGCATTTAGATACTTAGTGCGGCATTTATAATTTGTGGGTTAGTGTTCGTTCGAAAAAAAAAAAAAAAAAAAAAAAAAAAAAAAAAAACAAAAAAAAACATAAATGAATAGGTAAATGAGAGAAAGAAATACTTATAGGATGAATTATTTATACGATAATATTAATAGTAGGTACATTACATACATAAATTAAATAAATAAAAATATTTTCGGACAAATACTTGTTCGAAATTTCTGTCATTATTTAATGTGTATTTAATATATACTTAGTCCATAACTGCCAAGTAGAAACCTCTAAATTGCATTTCATATTACTGCATAAAATTGGCATAATACCTACCCTATCTGTGTCCAGGTTTAGGCGATAATGTTTCAACAATATTGAATGAAAAATAATTATAAATTTTAAATTCAAACGAAACGCTACTAATTAAATTTCCGAAATTATTCTAACGATAAAATATATTGCAATCATCCGATTACATGGCTGATTATCAGAATTCAAGCAAACGGTTATTACGTAGGATTTTAACATAATTTTGAAAAAACGTATCTAAGATTGTAGAACGATCTATGTTTGAATCGAAATTATAATTATAATTCTGAATTCTGTTAATGTATCGCAATATTGGGAACATGGGTACATTTTCGTATTTGAGGAGTGTTACACAATTCTTTGGTTGAATTATTGGATATTTAAAAGCTATTACCTGAATTTTGCCTAACTCTACTTTTATACGATAAGTTTTTTAAATGATAATTTGTAAAATTTATTATTCATTATACAGCACTAAAAACGATTGGAATTAGCGCTAATGTAGAATTATACAGCAGGGTTGGTATGTCGATGTTTATTTAACGATTAAAAAGGATTTTTTGGCATGATTTTCTGGATTAGCTACATTCCCAGCGCAATATTCTTCACATAAACGTAACCATTTAAAACATTTAGCAATTTACGTAGATGGTCCATCAAAAATCGCTCTGTGCACGTAGATACCTCATACCAACTTTTATCTCGATAGATTAATTACAAGGAGCTATTGTTGCGTTTGATGGGCGAAGAATTGGTTTCATTGAAAATTAATTTTTTTTCACACTTTGTGCGAGGGTAAATAGTCGAGGGATGAAAAGTTGACATATCAAGATGTTATATATTAAATGTATTCTACATTTGCTCACCTTGGTGCAAACATTTTTATTTACCAGGTCATCGGAATGGTATTCAATTGATGTTTCAAGGTAAAAAAAAAGTGGAAAATCCACCTTACTTTTCACCAATTTTCAGAACCCATTACATTAGAACTACCGTTTGGTTCGAGATTCGTAATTTTTTCCATGCCCGCCTCCTCCAAATACCTGTAGTCAGGTTCGAGTGAAATTATATGTAGTTCAGTATATAGCTGAGTGAAAAATTTTTAAATCAGGAAGGGAATGAACAAGTATTCACGCCACAGTTGCCGGATATTTTAAACGTAGTTGGTACAATTTTTTCTTCGTTTTTTTATCTAATACTTGTTACCTGAATAATTTCCTTCTATTATATTATTCCAGCAAAATTAGGTCAATTCCTTTAATTGTTTAGGAAATTTTTTCACGCTGGCATTCAAGTGTGATTTTAAGTTCGAACTCATAAAATTAATCATTACTCTTGGCTTCACTTTGATTTCATTTAGGTATTTTTATTTTTTTCACAGTAAAACATTTTGGTCTCATATATTAGAATTTACAATTATTAAATATTACCTTCCACACAACACGAAACTCGTCAGAGGGCTCTCATTCTAAATTTATGAACGTAATTGATTTTTCATCAATTATTGGCATTTAAACTTTTTATTTGATATAATCCAACTACATATCATATCTATCATGTAATGAACCTGAAACATGTTTTTCAATATTCAGCATTTTGAAAAATTGCTTATTAGCGTTTTTTTTTATAACGCTCAACTTTTTCATCAAACATAATCCAACTGTTGATGGTCCAGATGTGCCAACATTTGATCATGGGCAATTGATGATCATCAGTGGGCTGTCATAGTAGACCAACAATAGTGTGCTATCAACATCCGCGCCATCAAGATCAGGACTGTCAAGTCTTGATGGTCCAAATCCATTAACATTAGACCATCAATGTCCGCATTAGGCCATTCGGCCTGTCTGCTGAAGGGCGGAACTTACCAAAGATGAGCCTGAGCTGTCGATGAGTTTTTTCTTTAGTCTCCCTCTGCTCCTTCTACCAATAGGTGTGTATTGGAGGATCTGTTTTGGTGATCTTGTTTCCTCCATTCGTTCTACGCGTTTTCTTCAATTTTTTCTGTAGAATTTGATTTTTCTCATGATTGGCGTCACTACAAATTCCAATGTTATGATCGTAGATCTGACTCTATCTCTTATTTCACTTCTGCCTATGCAATTCTTCTTTGATCAGACTTCTTCAGTGTCCAAATCTCGCATCCGTATGTTATCATTGGTACTGTTGTAACTTTACTGGAACTCATAAAAAAACTACATATTTTCCAGTTTATATTTCAATTAAAAAACCAACAAAACGTATTTATAATATTTTAACGACGAAGTAAAAGGTTTCATCCAAAACGTGGGATGATCGAATGATAATAATAATAATACAATGTTGCCACCTGTACGTTACAACAGGTACTGCGAGTGTGTTGTACATCTTCAGTTTAGTTTCCTTCTGCATCTTATTACTCCTGAGGATTCTGTTGATCAGTTCAGTAATTCAGAAGTTTGCGATTTTGCTACATCTACTTCTCCGTGATACAAAATTTCATTTCCAAAGTATCTAAACGTGTTGACTTGTTCGATGATGTTTCCATTTATTATAATTTTACTCTTTACTGCTTCCTTTCTTTCAAGTCAATCATGGAAATTGCTCAGCATTTTTTGCCTAATATTAAACTTTTTTGTTGAATGTAATGCAACTGTTGACAATCCAGATGTACAGCCCAGAATGGTTGACCATCAACATTCAGTCCATCAAAATCTGAAAAATTCTGATTATGATGGTCCATTTTTGACGATCAACTATTGACAGCTCATTGTGGTTGGTCAATTGTTGATGCTAAAATTGATTACACAAATTTGTAGAACAGGATGTTAAATATTTTTCTATGTTGACAAATTTTAGTTAAAATGGCGAGGGTTGGTGACAATCAAACGTAAACAAGTCCAATACAGTGTCCGGTAGAAATAACGGATGGTTTACAATACGTTATTTGTTGCGGGTATTTCAACTATCCGAATATCGACTTCAAATGTACCATCGGAATCGTAAAAGTATGCCTTTTTATGTAAAAATGTTGGTTTTAACCAATTTCTGATTGTACGTCTCTGAAGCCGGTTTTTGTACAAATCCAAAAAAGTTTGAAATATTTTTTTTTCAACACCAAATATCAAAATTGGTTCAAAACACGAATTTCTTTCAAATGGACCAAAAAGGTCACCTCTGATGAGGAAAATTTTCAACCACCCGAATGATTAGCCCTCTACCTCGATATGTTCCGGACTTATTGAAGTTTATACGATCAAAATTTGACGAAAAATGAAAGTAGGCCTTTAAAATTCAAGATTTACGTAATAATATCGTGTGAGGTGTCTAGGTGGGAGTAATTCGACCCGCTGAACACGAATTTACCATTAATTTTTTTATTTGATAATTTTCTCTGTTTAAATTTCAAAAAAATTGTAGATAATCAAAGAAGATGAGAAAATTCCTGACCAATTAAAATAAAAACTGCCCACTAAATGAAAAATCTGACTCCGAATTCGTGTTCAACAGGCCAAATTACTTTTATCTAGACACTTTACATGACGTTGTGGTGTAAATTGAAGAGTTTCAATTTTTCGCCGAATTTCTTGAAAAAAGCCACATTGGTTACATGTTTTGCGATGAAATGATGATCGAAAAAATTTCTAAAAATAACCCTTAGTATGATCCATCTTTGCTGCAAGTTTTAAAAAATTTAAGTGGGGATTTGTAGAATATAAAAATCTATAAGCTGAACTCGTATCTCAAACACATTTCTGACGGAGTGAAGTTTAGGCGGCAGGGGGGGGGGTAGAATTTTTCCCAACGAATTTTCAAACCTTGGAGATCAACTTCCGGTATGCTTTTTGGCTGGTAAAAAAAAAAAGGACACCATCTGATGAAATGATTAATTTTAAAACGTATGAAAGTGTTTCTGATGGAAATGTTTAATAAGTACAGATTAGGTATAAGATTTAGATTAGATTGACCCTGGGTTCTGTATTTCATTTGATTGCGCAACTGTTACCAATCGGAATGGACATTTTAAACATACGATTACCTATATAATTCTTCAAGAAATTCAAATTTGATGAACGACGAATAATCATGTTACGGTAACACGATAAAACACCAATAAACGTTTAATAGGTAGGCGAAATAACAGAGTCTAGTTATTAGATCAATAATAAATCGAACATTTTAAACATTCTTCGTAAAATTTACCGTTGATAAGTTTAATGTAAGGAAATGACCAAGTATTCGGGGGGCGGGGGAAATAAATACTTTTGCTGTTGGTTTTGGTACCGTAAAAGCAGATTGGAACCTGTTTAACGTTTACGCCACTTTATGTAAACTTTTCAAAACTAGAAATGCTTCGAATTTGTTTTAACGTTGCATCATGTTGCAGATCATTCACCTGTATCGCTGTAGCTACCGTATTGCTTATTGAAAAACGAAATATTCTTATATAAATAGTACAGAAGTATGTATTCGACATTTTCCAAGACATTTTCCAAGACGATGAAATAAAAGTATAAGTTAAACGTACCATGTAAGAATTGTAGCTAATTGCTCAATGAACTAAGTTAGTATATCAAGTACGTGCGCATCTACGTACTTAAAATTACGAGTAAAAAATCTGAACCGTATAATTTTAATCACAGCCATGCATAAATGTTAATTACCTAATAAATTAATACGTATTATGTTTAATTATCGAGGAATTTTGCTAAATACTGTTATACTTCTAATTATTAGATATAACACACACGCATACATATACATTACATACACAAATAAAACAACTCAGTGCGAAAGAAATTCCACACGCAAATATTCACATGTAGCCAGGTTTCTTCAAGGACTTTGTTCGATACGGAAAAAAAAATTCGTTTAGATTAGTGCAACATGAGTCGCAGATTTAATGAATATGCACTTCGTCTCCAGAAGGCTCCCAGAATATACATATTGTATGGTATGATTATTCACATCTCTCCTTGAAATAGGTAGGTAATCTAGGTACGTACCTCTATCTATATATTTACTTTCTAATATTATCGACGATTTCTCCCATTTATGATGTTTTTTTTTTAATTTCTATTTTTTTTGGAAATGTGTAAATGGTGAGATTATAATTTCTACCAAATTATTTCAGAATAATGTGATAAATTTTACCTTCGCAGGTCAATTTATATAATTTAAAAACGAACCTAAAGTTGAAAAATTTTCAAAAAATCGTAAAAAATATATTTTTTCTTAAATTAAAAAAAAATGGATTTTATTTACTTACTTAAGCAAATTTTTATGCCTAAAATGTCCAGTTTTTACCATTACTTTTGTTTTTAGGGTTTTTGAAAAAATTTCACTTTCTTTTGCATTTATTGAAGATTTTCAGAAAAACTGAAAGGAACGGTTTATTTTTTCAGATATACGTTTGACCGGAACTGATGCAAGTTGTGCAGCTTGAATATTTTCCAATTTTGACCTTCATATCTGATTTTTTAAAGATCCACAGAAAACATTATTTTTCACGCTTTTCAAATAACACAGAAGTAAATTTGTTAAAAATGTAAAAGTTGACCTTTTTACTTGAAATTTCATCATAGTACATACAGTTGCTTTATTTTAGATTTCCAAAGGAAAATTTTTCATTTTACTGTATTTTTTCATCACTTTGATACTAAATTTTTGTACGTTTGGATATTTATTGAGGACTATAAAAAAATGTGAAAAACTGCGGAAAACAATTTTCAGTGGAGTATGGTAAATTTTGTTTACTCATTGCATCGAGAATTTGATAAATAAGATTTTTAATAATGAAAAAAACTTGAAAAAAAAAACACGAAAAGTAATGCTATTTAAATATTATCGAAAAATCGAATGTGGGCTTAAAATTGAAATATTGTACTGAATCGTGATAAATCGATGCCCTGCATTCATTTCAGTATAGCACTTCTCAAAAAATTTCGTCTCCAGTAAGCGAAATTAAAAAAACGCGATGATTTTCTTTAGTCTGATTTTCATGAAGTACTTGAATTATGTGGATTGAAAAAAATATTGCGAATTTTGTAATTTGGTGTTAATGGTAGAAGGTGATTTCGAAGTGCATAATTCAAATTATCAAAGGCCACATTCTCGCTTCACTAGTGCTGTTTGCAATAATAAAAATTGAACCAAAAAACTATATTTTCGGGGCTACGAAGGGTTGCAATGAGGCTGAAAAGTAGAAACTCAAAAAAAGCACATGTATGGCCTCTACTAATTTCAACCTCCTAGCTCGATTTAGAGGAGAGGTAGGGAAGAAACAGTCTTTTTTCATAGTCAGGAAAGATAACCCATCATATCTCTACTCCACCCGCCAATTTAAACTTATTTCCTATATTTAATCAGTTTTGGTTACAACTATTGTAAGCCTACCATTGCAGATTAAAAAAAAAAAAAAAAAAAAACATGATAAGGTACACTTTAGAGTTTATAATATGCACCTATAATGCATACAATACCGAAGGGGGAGGGGAATTTAACATTTTCAAATAATAATGAAGCAAGTATATTTTTATTCCTCTTTAAATTTCCAGCTACTTTAGTACTTAGCATTTTTCATATGCATCATTTGTGAGGAATAAGAGAGATTTTAAAAATTCTACGTGAATGAAATTGGCTTGTGAATTAATTTTTTTTCAAATCAGCTCGAAATGTTACTTTTGCTGCAAAAATTTTCCATTGAAATTTTCAGCCCCAGTTAGCCCATACATTTTGGACGTCTAAATGCATGAAGTATAAAAAAACAAAATTTGCAAGAGAATTTTTTTGGTCTGTGTAATTCTCAAGCAGGAGTGACGATTCATTTTTTGTTTAAATTTATTGGGTCGTCTGCGTTAAAAAAGTCTCCATTTCATCCAAAACCACATTTTTCGAATACTTACGAAAATGAGCGATAAATTTCTTCCACAGAGACATATCTAAAATCACTCAAACGAAAAGAGGGTTACGAGGACGAGACGTAGTGGAAAATTTTTTCTTTTGTGGAAAATTAAAATATTTATTTAAGTACCAGGAAATACATTACATCGTTTTCAATTTTAGAGAAATGACGAGTACACGAAAAAATAACGATTGGCATTGAGCGCAGATTCAGCAATATTTTACACCTACATTTACAACACCTTAAATGGATAAATGCGTGGATTGTAAATGTTTTCTCAACATAAACCGCGTATTGTATTTACCTATATATTTTTCAGCTAGGTACCTACGAGGTGAATTTTGTTATAGTTTTGTTTTCAATACAAAAAATGTGGCATCGTCGAAAAAAAAAAAACAATGCAAATCAAATAACAGCCACTACTGTAAATAGTATTTTTTCACAAAAAATTTGCTCAAGCACTCTTCTTCTCGTAGGAAATATAAATAATTTTGCAATCTATGATACTTGAAAGAGTAAGGTTGATTAACTAAAGCATTAATTAATTTATTGTTTATTTATTGCAGAGCAGTGCTTGAATAATTTGACTTACGAATTGTACTTTCTATGCCTTATGAGATGTTCGATTGATAAAGCAAATCAATGAATTAAAAATATTTACCAACTTGTATCGTCGCGATTCCCCACAACAAAAAATAGCCCAATACCTAAGTATTTTTCAAGCACAAAAAATAGTAAAAAAAAGTTGTAAAATTTATTATTTTTATGAAATGAATTAAAATCACTAAATAACAATTTTTCAACACAGAAGTCAGTTATAAAAAAATGAATTGCGACACATATAAACGAAGAATAAATAAAGTAAATTCGCATAGTTGTAAAATAAGTACATTGGCATGAAATTCTTTCTTCTTACACGTTAAACCTTAAACATCACGTAGCAAAGAACAAACACAAAAAAATTTTACAACTTTACAACCATTTGCAGTTTTTTTTTTTTTTTTAATTTACTCTTAAACACTTATTGACTTAAATTTAATTCACACTCGTCAAACATTCGTCATTCAGTCTTGAAGGTTTTCTTTTAAAATGCTCTTCTATTTCTTGCAAAGTTTTATTTTCAGTTTCAGGTAATCTTAATTTTAAATAATAACAACTAATTAAACTTAATACGCTGTACAACACGAAAACATTTGTAACCGTAATAGCATTCTGGATAAATAAATATGTTTGGGTCATTATAGCGACTAAAATATGAGCGAATGTTGCTGCTATACCACCGGATATTCCTCGAATTCTACAAACAAATAACGATCATTTGATTAAGTGCGGATCAATATTTTAAAATTATATTAAAAATTCAACCTTACTTTTGAGGGAATATCTCGGCGCAGTAGAACCAAGGCATACCACCCAAAGTGAATCCGCTGAAGTAAAATATTAAACCGTAAATTATATACACGATCCATACGGCATTGATATTATGACGGGAATGTGCGTAAGAATAGAGAGCGGAAAAAGCTAAACATATAGCACAAGAGGTAAATGTCCATAGAGTTAAATCTCTTTTACCAAACTTTCGAACGGTTGCTGCCAACGTTAGAGATCCTGATATTTGAGCTAGAGATGAAACTGTCTGAAAAAGTGATAAATTTTATTTGAGAGATACATCGATATATTTTTTTTTCTACACAAAAAGCAATTTAAAAAAGAAAATACAATACCTAATTAAATGCAATTATAATGATAAATATTAATTCGCATTACTCATTGTTGACCTAAGTAACCCCTTTTTAATAACCGATGTTTCAGCAAGATATTTAAATTAACGATGCAGAATTCCTTATACATATAAACCATCGACTAATTACTTACTTGCATTTTAATTAAGTAAGTAAATAGGTATTAATCAATATTTTTTCCTTACCATAATTTTCATTTGATTAGCTTCCACGCCAAGATCGCCTAAAATATTCACTAGGTAAAATTTAGCAGGTCGTAGGCTGAGAAAGTAACTGCATACGAATAATACGCTGATTATTTTAAAAGGTTCGATAAATTCCGGTAGCAAGAATACTCTTAAATATTTCTGATGAAAGCGCTGAAACACTGAAATGAAAACGTGGAAAGAATACCAATAATTACTCATAGATAACTTGCATATCATTCCGAATGCAATTTTAGGAGAAAATTAAAAGGCAAAACAACCCGCACCAACACAAATGTAAATAGTTTTGCCACTACGAAAACTTAGAAGGAGAACAGTTCTTCAAAATACTTTATTTTTAGATGATTATTTACGTCATATCCTCAAAGAGAACATGTTCATTGCTACAGTTTATTGACCTACAGCGAATGCCGGGGGAACGGGTGTCAACAAAATACATTTCAATGTCCTAGAAGACTAATGAAATCATTTTTTGGACGTGTGAGATATTTATCATTTAGTCTCATTTTTCATGTCAGAGCATAAAAAATTATTAATCAGTCTATTACGATGTATTGACTTCCGCCACATGAAAGGAGCAGTATCAACAAAATCCGTTACCAGAGCCCTGGAAGATTATGAAATTACATACTCGGGTATGTTAAATATTTATTTTTATTTTTCATTTTCATCTTTACCGAAGACTTGAATCATTTTAGTAGATGAACAACTCGTATATTTTTTAGCTTGATTTTTCTACGTCATTTATTATCAATGAAAACCAGATTATTATGGTCTATCGACGTATGACGGATCGGGAAGGGGGATATCAATAAAATCCATTTGGGGCCCTAGAATACCATTTACGTACATTTTTGGCCGTGTCAGATATTCATTTTTATTACTGAGCTCGATATCGGTCAAAATTGATCAAATTTTAGAAACAGGCTTAGATTGGCCGCGGATTTAATATTATGGAGTGGGATTGACTTCGGATCAAAATTCAATTATTCCTAAATTTGGGAGAAGAATGGAGGAGGAAGGGGGTGCCAGGGAACAAAAATCGCAAAAATTGTTCTTTTTGTGCCAATCGATAGACAATCTGAAGTTATATAACACATCCAAAAATCGGCCTCGTAGGTCAGTTAGAAGGGAAGATATGAGGACTTTCCCTTCATCTTGACCTTGAAAAAAGGCTGTTCATTCCATCTAACTCTCCCCTAAATTGGGTCCCAGATGTGCCATTTGGGAGTTTCGACTTTTCCGTCTCATTGCATTACCTCACACAGAGGACTACCAAATGGGAGAGGGTGTGGGGGTGCGGTTCAAACCTCCTCTTGAGCATTTGGGAGTTGGAAAAATTGGGTGACAATTGGTAGAAGTTGGAAAAAATGAGAAGTAATGAGATGTTGGAATTAGTGACGAATTTACAAAGAAATCTCGCCCACAGTGACCGATTTTCAGGGGTGGAAAGTTTTGTAATTTTTATTTAATTTTCCGACCCTTAATATCTAATATTCTGTAAAATTTTCGCCATATATTTAAGTTTACCAAAATATCCAACGAAATCGAAATCGTCCAACCCGTCCTTCGACCAACAGAAGTGTATTGTATTTTTTTGCGGAATAATTCAATCTCAAAAAGTAATAAAAGTCGGCATTTACAATTATGAGATGTGCTAAAACACCGTTTTTTTGAGAAAGGGTATTCCTAGATAAAAATAGCGAAATGCCCTTAATCTCAGATTTTTTAAATTTTCACAAAATATTATTAGGAATCTCTCCCTTACCTAAATTTTATATTCAAGGGTATTTGAGGAAAAATTATGATTTTAATTTAAATGTTCAGAGGGATGATGGGTCCATCGATACAGATTTTTCCAAAATTTTCTACTCCTTAGAGGGGGAGTAATTGACAAAGGAAAATTTCGAATTGCTGCAGCTGAGGATCCTAAGGATTGAGGGGAGGGGAGGTTACATAAAATTTTTCTTCGTCAAAGTATGCATTTTGGTGAAGATAATTTTTTTCAATTTTTTTTTGAGATTTGAATGCTCAAAAATGTGTTTTTCTCAGAAATAATGGTTAATACGCCAAACATGAATGCAAGTAAAGCTGTTCAGCATAAAATTTCATGCCAAGTTTCGTTATTAAAATTTTGACTGAGGAACAAAATTACAGAATTATGGTTATGGGCACATGTGCACATGTGAGGTAAAGGATCAAAATGCTAACGAGAGATTCGAACGAAAAATAAATGCTGGATTCGTATTCAGCGTGTCTGAATTAATCGAAAAGCACTCCTTTCCTAATTTTTAACCCGTTTTCAACATAAAAAAAATTGCAATTTTGTTCAAAAAATCAATTTTTAGTAGGACGGCAACTTCCATACAACACCAAACAACAATTTATGAAGAGGATTTCGAAATTTTGTATATTTACTATATGTGTCGATATCAAATCGTAGGAAGGTCGCACCGAACTTTTGCAGACCCATTTTGAGGCCCAAGAGCACCGCCAGTCCTAAATTTGGGGCAATACCTGGGTTGGCGTGGCTGGTGGCTTTTTCGCATGAATCGAACCCCCTGAATACGATAATGAAGTGAGATTCACTATTTGACCTTAATTAATACCTTATTTTGGGCATTGTTATAGGTGTAAAAATTTGGTGATAGCTCTAGGTCAAAGTAGTGAATTTGACTTCATTATCGTATTCAGAGGGTTCAATTCATACGAATGCGGCACCAACATCACCAACTCAGATACTGCCCCAAACCTGGAAGAGGCGGAGAACTGACATTGTTCAAAAATATGCCAATGCGAAAAATGGTTTAGGCAGAATTTCTGATGATGGGGGTTCAAATTTTTGTAGAATGGCGAGTGAGATATGAACTGTTTCTTTAAATCTCAATGTTGAAGTACAAAGTATGCGAGGGCAAATTTTGAAAGAATACGATTTCTTTCTTGTTAAAACGACTACCTATTTCTTGAAGTTTTAACCTAAATTCTATACAGACGTTGAAAATGTATTTTTTATAAATTTTTCCAACAGAGGGCGGGAGTGTTCTGAATACATTGTGTTTTCATTCTTTGAAAATTTTAGCATATCAGTTTTCGCCCCTTCATGCATTATAATTGGCAAATTAATTTACATCAGTGTAATATTAGTCGAGGTGTTATCGAATCGAGTGATAGATGCAATAATTAAACATCCAGCACAAATGTTGAATGTCTTTCTCCAAATCTGTAAATGAACCATGAGTTGGAAACATGATTGCTTTAAGATAAGCTAAAAGTAATAATTTAATAGGTAATCGTTATGTTGAAACGCAAAATGAACTTAAATCTTTGTTCATTATTCATTTCCTCATAATTAAGTACGTTGAATAGAAATAATTCGTGATTTAGTTAATTACGCGTCTCAACGTTGAATTCCACGAATGAGCTGTTAGATACTTTTGTTTATTTCATATCATCAACCTAACACATTATTTTGATATAATTTTTAGAGAATTCAAAAATGAATATGAAATTCTGAAGACTATAAGATTATCTAAATGCATGCAATTAATTACTTCGTAATGAAAATACGTACGGGGTTTTGAACTATGCGGTAATATCACGTCAGGCTGATCAGACTTTCCAAAATTACTACTTTTATCAACATACTCTTGCACTTTGAGGAATTCACGCTCGATGTTTTGTTCAGTCGTCCAACCTTGCAACCATTTTATACTGTTTCTGCATCGTTTTTCATGACCTTTGGATAGTAACCACAACGGACTTTCCGGCAACTGAAACATTAAGGTATTGATTTAGAAGCGAAATTCCAAAAGAAAACCCCAGATTGCATCAGCCTCTGCGAATGCAATTTCACTATTCGCGTCGTTTGAAAATTGCATCGTTCACGTAGAAAAATATTTATCGAACTATTGAAAATAATAACAACACATACTGAGTCATCTTATGAGATAATTCAAAACAACGAATAATTTGTAAATTAGGAAAAACACAGTGTACATTGTCAATTACTGATACGCTTAACGAATAAATGTTTATTGTTAGACCGATAGGTACTAAACGAAAACGTAGATATGGATATTTAAGTAATTTGTTTTTGAATAGATAAGCTTTACGAGTTTAATAAAATGTAAACAAAATGTACGAGTATTACAGCTATAGCGTAAAATGATTTCGACTTTGAGAAACTTTACGATACATGTGATACTTAATTTATATACGAGTGTTAAGATTTTAAATCGTTAATTAAAGTATACCTACTGTATGTAGTATTTTTATAACAAGAAATTAATTTGATTAGAAAATATTATGAGTAATACGTAGTATGTGCACGATACGAATATTACCATTATCAATGAAATATAACTTAAGTAAATGTAGGTGTAAGGATAAGGAGGTACTAAACTACTAACCCATGCAACGTAGATCAGCATGATGACAGGCATCACCGAACATATAAGAGCTAGCTTCCTCCAATCGAAAAATATGGCCAAAGAGAATGCTATGAACGATCCGAATCCGTAACCAATTTTTCCCAACGAGAATAATCTGCCTCTAAGTTCAACGTTTGATATTTCACTAATGTAAGTGATTATGGTCACTTCGCTAAATGCTGTACCCAAACCTACAGCTATAGAGTGCATGTAAAGCCAGTGAACGCTGCTGCTGTAATGTAATATAATCCAGCTGGCTAATTGAGGAAATATGGATATCATCATGCATTTTTTACGTCCGTAGCCATCTTGAATTATGCCGGAGAATACACTTGCGATGAAATGCGTCGCTAGTTGTAAAGTAGCTGCAAGAAAATAAAGAAGTTTGTAAGTATACATGTAAATCGATCAGGTTTATTCGCATAACGTAAGCTTAGCAGAGGCTAATACCAATATCATTATGTATTTTCTTATAAAAAATAATGAAGATTGGGAATATTAACCGTATTATAGTGAACAGGTGTTATACCAAGTATAGACGCTAGAACTACAAGATACCCATCAGCAGGTCACAGTAGTAAGGGGATTACCAGTGCCATAGGCGTCATGGAGTTAGGAAACCGCATTATCATAGATGTAGAGTACGGGCAGAGTTGAGTTCAACAATGATAGTCTGACCCTGGTACGTAGCCAGGGAGTGTTAAGGGATGCTCAGCATCCCCTAGAATTGAGCTGAGTATCTCTTAGGAAAATTACATCAACACAGAAAATGACGATTTTCAAGATATTTCAATTTTTAATGGTATAAAGAATAGAAGACTTCAATTGTATTGAACTAAACCTAAAAATTAAGATGACTGATTAATCGCTAATTAGAACTTAGAAAAATTTGTACAATTTTTTTTCGCTCAAATGACAGCGGCGTAGCAAGAACAGCTTATAGCTTAAAGGGGTTTCCATTTCTTTCGAGTACTGTGTATCATTATTTGAGTTTGAATTTATAAAAATGAATTGGATGGTTGAGGGTAAAATTTTTGTAAAATAGACATTTTTAACAACAAAAAAAAAAAAAAAAAAAAAAAAAAAATTTTTTTAAAAAAAAAATTTTTAAAAAAAAAAAAAAAAAAAAAAAAAAAAAAAAATGCATTTCTAAGCCTGATTGTCATGAATTAAGATGATATTTGAATTGACCGCATCTACAGAATAAAAAAAGGAGCACTCTGGCATGTTTTTTCTTGAACAGTGGTAGGGGTAAAGATAGATATTCGAGTGAATAGCTGAAACCTCCAAAAGGTACATCTAAGACCATGATAAATCTGTATACCAAATTTCAACTTGCTAGATCAAGTTAGAGGGGAGTTATGCTAGGAACAAACTCAAATAATGAGAAAAACTAACCAATAAACTACATTTTTGAGGCTGTAGAGAGTAGCAATGGGTAGGAAAAGTCGAAACCTCCAAAAGCCACACCTATGGCGCCTATCAAGTCTGCGTACCAAATTGCAACTTCCTAGCTCTTCTTAGAACGAAGATAGGGGCGGTACAGCCCTTTGTCAAAATCAAAAAGAGGGAAAAGCTTATATCTTCCTTCCTAATTGACATAGGAGGCTAATTTTCGGACCTGTTATACAACTTTAGGTAGCCTATTGATTAGCTTAAAAAAAAAAACATTTTTTGCGATTTTAGCTCCTCGCCACCCCCTTCTCCAAATTTAGACATGACTGAATTTTGACCCACTCCAAAGTATCAAATTCGTCACTAATCTAAGCCTATTCTCTAAATTTTATAAATTTTGATTGATATCAAGCTGAGTAAATGGTGTTTAGCTTTGGTAGGAGAAAAAAAATGAAAATAAATATCTAACATGACCAAAAATAGTCGTAATGGTCTTCTAGGATTCCAAAAGAATTTTGTTGATATCCTCCCCCCTCATTAGTAATTGGTAAAAGCCTGGATTTCATTGGCAAAATGACAGAAAATCAGACTAAAAATTAGCATTAATGTAAAAATTTTTCAAGCTTTTCGGCTTTTTAGGGGGAGGGAAGAAGGTCATATTCCTATCCTTTTTAGCTACGCACCTGTCATAGGATGTTCATCTAGCATCTGCTGGCATTCAGTCAACATCCCCTGCTAATTAAGGCTGACTACGGGGCTGGTCTGACCCCCTCATTTCCTCATACGTATCACTGTACAGGCTTCTATAAATTTAACAAATGAGTACTTTAAGAATTTTGATCCGATTACCAATCTAAGTAGTAGACCTTGTAGACAACATTTTTTTTTACAAACTTTGTCTTGTAGGAATTTTTTCTATTTCTATTATTGAAGGGGCAGCATTCGTTTGAATTTTGAGCCCCTTCAAAAAAATCAGATAGGCAACTTTTGTACATAACAAACAATGCTGAAAAAGTTGCCTAGTACAAGGTTCACTATTCAAAACCACGATTTGGACATATTTTTTGTTCTCAAAATTCTACATTGCCCCCATGCAAAATTTCTGCCGGGATGTATAGATCAGTACTTCTACTGGATAGACCTTGACTAATTACTGGTTCCCCTTACCTTTGAGACCACCAGTGATGTAAGTACATAAATGTAGGCAACCAGGTGTCAATGTTGTTCATGTAGGATTAAATTTAATAAAGCACTAAATGTAACCACTTGAAACCAAGCTTGCGAGGAAAGAGAAATCAACAATTCTTACCATAAAATGATGCTTCAGCATCCGATATGACAAAGTCACCCTCTGATGAAGTACTTCTATCAAAAAATTCAGTCGAAGCATTTTTTCTACTCGATGCTTTCAAAGCTCCATTAACAATAGTTATGGCCGATGTCATAGCAGATAAATTCGTCGTGATTATGGTGCCTGCTAAAGCAGCTAATACCTGTAATTTCAATTATTTATTCAATTTACATTTTAAGATTTTAGAATTGATATCTATTAATAGCTGTTACATGCGTTTCGTGATTGACCCATAACTTCATATTGCAGATTGCACAATGCGCATACCTACCTTTACTTACATGGTAAAAAATTAATGATAAAAATATCAAAATACTACCAAACACATTTCTTGTACATAGAAGCGATATTTTTACAATTGTAGGAGTATGGTTTCATGGTCGTCAACTTTAAATTTTTTTACGAGACGCAAAGCTAAAAGTGTTTAGTAGAAAGGCAGATGGGAGTTACGAAAGTTACTAAAAATGTAAACAGATGTATCAACATTGGCTCTAGAAATTTATAACGCAGCTATTTCTTTACGAGTATTGGTTATTAACACACATTCTGATTCATTCACGTAATGCACGAACTTTCCCGGTAGATATGAGCCAAATTCTGATGTTTTTTGAAGATGCATAGGTTGACAAAGAATTGGATAAATAAATTTTTACATTTTCGTGATCTCCGTAAATGATAAAAAAAGTGTAATTTTTGTTTTCAAGCAGTAGAAAATGGTCAGAAAAAAGGACACGCAGTGAAAAACTTTGAAATACTGAGGGGGGGAGGAGAGAGTTATAAATACTGCTAAAGTGTAGTGTGGGTAAACATTATATAAAAATTGCTACACAAAACGTTGACAGGGACTTTAGGATATGTTATTTTATGGTCATATACGTAGATAGGGCTGGATTTTTTTGAGAGGGAGGAGACATCAGTACCTCTGTCTTATTACAAAACAAAAGTTGATGTGTAGGTTTTTTGTTAAGCTCCTTGCTTTCGAAACTTCTATACATAAATGAGTAGAAAATTTACTACAGAAAGATTAGGAATTTTTTTTGCGAAATACCAAAAATGAAAGGTCAGTAAATGAGTATTTAAGGGCATCTGTGTACTAAAAAATTGTAATTTTCCTGATTTTCCTTCCGCAAAATATCAATTTTTTAATTTTTGTAAGAACATTTCAATGAGCTAATTCAGTATTTGGAAAGCTTGAGCCCTTCCATGCTATCTTTATCACAAATTATGGAAATAAGATACCAGCAATATAATTAAATTTGTTATACCGTATTTTTTTATTTTCGTTTTTTACCATGGAATATTTTATCATGGAATAAAGAATATATTCTTGCCAATAAAAGCTCTTAGAATTAAGCAATTCCAATGTACTTGTAGTTAAAGGCGGAGATAAGTGGCGAAGAAGAGAATTACCTACCGCGAAAAATAATCAGCGAATAATTTAAGCTTAATGTACGATGAGGTATCAATAAAAATTAAATAACCTCTGCTTCGTTCAAAATTTGTTACTTATTTTCGATGTCATTGAAAAATAATTGAACCTCATTAATATTCATGTTCAGTGAATTATTTAAAATTAGTCATCAATTTCAACGAATTGAATCAAATATGGGAAATTTTTGATAAAAATGAGAGTTTGCAAAAGAATTTTGCGATTTGGTTAATTGAATTCAGCGCAAAGTAACCGCACAATTATAAAATTTGAATCTCTATCGATACCTGAACATTCTTATAAGTCGAAAATAATTGTAGAAATTTTCACGAATCGTAAAAATATACGGAATTGATTTTTTCAAGTTTGAATATAAACAAACATGAATCAATAAGGAATCTTTGCCTCTCGAACATTTAAAATCTAAAACTTGAATTTTTCATTTTTTAAGAATCGTGTAGCCATTTTCTTGTTTTGAATTATTTTGAATTATGTATTCCTCTTAGAAGTATCTACTTATCAACTTTCAACGTAATAAGTACGTTTATATGTACCACAATAATAATAATAATATATTAAGTGTTGCATATCTGTTCAAAAAGAAGACTGGTTATTTCAACGAAAAACCAGACATAAATGTGCAAACTACCGCTGATAGGAATATTATCGTCTATTTAACAATGCCAATATGTATAACATCATAAACTTTACTAAGGACTCGTAATGATAAAACTTCAATAAACTCAACGCATTATTTAACGAATTAATTTCTTATCAATGAAAAAACAAACGCTTTGCATAAATACAATAGAATTGTTTTTTACGCACATCAATTCGCGAAATTTTTTTTACGTAAATGCACTTCCTAATAATACCATAAAGTTCCTATCACTTGGTAGAAATACAAAATTTACATACGTCGTACGCGTAAGTCATTAGCCTAATAAGATCAAGTGGGGAGAAAAATTCATCTCGGCGATGTTTCATTTGCCGATTTTCCTGCATTTGGTATTGTGAGATTGAGGCATGAGGAGGCTGAGTCCACCCCCCAAATTCAAACTAACTATCCCAAATGTTTTCATGAAAATTTAACAATTGGTTACTTACACAAAGAAAAGTGAAACAATAATTTCTAAAGCTCGCAAATGCACTAAAATGTTCATTTATTAGCATTTCATTCTTGATACGTATTTTGGAACGTTTTTACATTGCCCATGCTTAAGTGAGGCTGTTATTTCTTTAAATTGTAACGATCAATACAAGCGAAAAAACACTGTCATCGATTTGTGTAAAATTATTGATAAAAAATAATTATTTATAAAGGCTATAGCAGGCGCAGCGAGGCGACTTGTCCTTCAGTTTTAAAATTGAAATTTTTGAGGAATTCTTCAGGGAGTAAAATGTTTTTAAGCGTATTCACAATTTTTTATCTCATTACCAGAGAGTAGGGTATCAAAAAATGCACGTAATTTAAAGGAAGTTTTTGCATTAATTTTTTTACATCTGCGAGTTTTTGATCCATTTTTTTCAAAATTGATACGAAAGTAAAGGTATGCGGGGAGGGGGGGGGCTAGTGAAATTTTTTTAGATTTTTTGAACGTAACAAATTACCTTAAAATTGACTTTGAAAACTGTAAGAAGGCTTTTAGAGTGTTTTTTTTTTCAAGTTTTCAAATCGATAAAATTTTGGACCAGTAGCCCCCCCAGCCCTCAAAAATCATTGAAAAAAATTTTTAAACATAATTTTTGGTCAGATTAGATATTTTTTGAAGGCCACATAAAGACCCAACACCACGAAAAATTTGAAAAAAATCCCTGAGATTGTAAAACTTCCCTGATGATAGAGAAAATTTTTTTGAGTTGCCAGTTTAAAAGGATGCTCCCTATAAGCTCCAGAAGCTTTCGAAATCCATTTCGAGATCGTATGTAGTGTCGAAAACTCATCGAGAAAAAAATCAGCGTAAAAGCATCCCCTAGTAAGTCCCTCAAAAACTTTAATTTTGAAATAGCATTTTCATGACATTTTTGCAATGAGTATGACAACCAGTCAAGGATAGGCAAAATCCAGCATAAAAGGATTTCAATTTCAAAATCCAAAATCCACCACAAAAACTAATTTCAAATCCAAAATCCTTTGTGTACAAGAATTTGAAATCTGAAATCCAAAATCCAGGTTCAATATTTTGTATAATTAAAACTAATCTGCGAAGGAAATGAAAAAAATTGAGAATGATTTTCATCTTTGAACGATTTTAAGGTAATTGAATTTCTGTTCCATGCAACGCTGTGGAGTAGCAGGCTCAAAGGAAGGTGCTTCCAATTTTTCTGTATAGTATTTTTTGGGTCTGATTTGAAAGTTGCATTTTTAAGAGTTTTAGGAATAAAAATTAGTATAAATGTAAAAATTTTTCGAGTTTTTCGGCCTTAAGGGGAGATCCGGACTTCCAAACTCTTCTACTTGGCTACGCCTCTAGCCTCTGTGAAAATGAAACGAAGGAATGATGAAGGCGAAGTAGAATAATGTTGCGAAGACTAATCGTAAAATTTATTTCTATTTCGGCATATTCTTTCATTTCAAAAATTTTGGATTTTGAAGGACAGAATTTAAAATCAAAAATCGAAAATCCTTTACAAAAAAGGATTTGAAATCCTAAATCCAGAAAGATTTAAATCCTGCCCAACCCTACAACCAGTGACCATCGCAATGTTTTGATTGGTCTAAATACTGGATGTTCCACATCAACCCCACCATCCTTATATCAGTGATAGGTCAACTCATGAGACTTACATGTATAATGGTTCACATAACCAAAAATCGAAGGGACTGAGATGAGCTATTTTCAAAATTTCATTTTTCACCCAAACCTGCTGCTCATTTTCAAAATCCACGAAGAAAACAAAATTTATAATGGTAAAAATTCGCTGTTTGCTCTAAAACATAGCAAATACACTCGAGTACAGGTGATATAAAAATCAAGAGTAGGGATGGACTGGTTCGCAAAATATGACAAAATACTAAAAAAAAACACAACTGAAATTTTGCAAATTTTTTAGCTTTTTGTAAATAATTTTTGAAAAAGCTATCATGAGCGTCTCATTAAAAAATTATTAAAATGAATAGGAGAGCGTCTTCAACTCAGTGGTTGGAGTGGTAACCTCGAGGGTTGTATTTATACAGAGAAAAAAAATATAAATTGAAGAAAAAATATATTTAGTCATTTTTGGACAAAAATAGAAAAAAAAATTGTAATTTTGAAGGTAAATGTGAGAGAAACAAACCGATTGTACCACAAGGCAAGGTATATAAGTGAGTGACTGTGGAAAAAAATAAGGAGTGGGGATGAAGTGGTTTGCAGACTATGACAATATGCGTATAAAAAGTGTAGTTGAAGATTTTCAATTTTTTCAATTTTTTGTGAATAATTTCTGGAAACGTTATCATTAAAAGCGTTCGAGTTTGAAATTTTTTTTTTCGAAATTTTTGCAAAATAGATACTAAAATGTTTTCTATGCCAAAATGGTAGACACATATGGGAAAATTTACAAAAAATTTTTCACACGTCTGGGTTCGGCTGGAAGGGAGGAAACAGGGTTACCAACTACTGGAAAGTGAAAACCGCTTAATTGCCAGTTGTTGATAACTCAAAAATTGCTAAAAATCAATAAAATTTCAGAAAAAAATATTAATTTGAGGTACTCTTCCTAATTTAAAAATTTGTCATCAAACTCACATCAGAAAATTATATCAACTTACATAAACTCTTGTAGTTATTAGAAATTCTCAATTATATTAGAAAATTTAGCCTTCACCCTCTACCCCTCAAAGCGACATTTGGGACAGAGAATATCTTTGGGACAGTCAATATTGGTCAATGAAACAACGTTTTGAACATTCTGTGTTCTATTCCAAAATGATGGGCACATATGAAAGAACCTACAAAAAAATTTCCATATTCCTAGGTTTGGCTGGAGGGAAGGTAAAGGAGTTATCAACTACAGGCAAGCAGCCTGTAGCTGATTTGAAATATTTTCCAGAGGCAGGTGATTTAGGTGGAGGGTTAACAACGCAAGAGATGGATGCCGGATACATTAGAGTATAATATACAATTTTTTCAGAATTTTTTGATTATTACATGCGACGTAGTTAACAAAAATGTGAAAAAATTTTCTTTCACTAATCAACTACTGGCAAATTACCTCAAGTCTAATGCCTTTATTCGAACGATTTCGGGTCAGTACCGAGCCGGGTAACGAAAGTACATTGGATCTTTCAAAAATGGTCAAAATGAATCTTTAGCATCATGAAACGGGCAATGAATACGGTCTCATCCCAAAATGACGCAGTTCAGTAGGCTACACATTAGTCACGTTTTTTTCTTCAAAATGAAGTTAAAAACACCAGAAGAATCTTATACTGATGCGAAGTTTGCGCTTAATTAAATTAAAATTTATTATTTCAAAATTAGCCGCAACATGATCCTGTTTTAACGAAAAACTGACCGTATTCAAGTTCAGCCAGTTTACTCTTCGTGTTTACGCTAGAGTACGCAGATAGGTACCTACCTACCAACAGAAGTAAACCAGTTTGAGAGCCGAACATGTTTTTTCATCCGATTCACACTACTTCGTGTTCACGTGAACTTGATCTTCGAATCGTGTAGTAAGCAAATAAGAATTTATTAGGCGATAATCGCCAACTTGCATTCAGCTATATCCTATTTTGTTTCGTTTATTTTTTTTTTTTTTTCAAAAATTTTTCTGACGTATTTACTTTGCACGGTAGAAAAAATAAGCACGCCATGTTGTCAAGTATAAATGATTAATGAATAAAATGATGATAGGTACATTTAGTTTGTCAACATTTACGTTAGAGAAATATGTTTGTACATAATTTCAAACCATGAAGTATATGAGACATCTGTAATAATTATTTAATATTAAGTACATGTTTGTTTTTCTAATTTTAGACTTCTTCGAAACTTTCATCTGCTTACAATAGGGTTCATACGATTTGCATAATAATTATAAAATTGATCGATTAACAAGTACTTATACCTATAATAAGTGAACAAATAACCATACCTGAGCGATAATCCATTTAGAATTTGAACTAATTTTTTCTAAATTCTGTGTACTCGATGAAATATCATTCATCATAATATATTGAAAGATGGAGAGGAAAAAAGAAAAAAAATTATCGAGAAATGAAAGAAGAAAAACAATAATATCACAATATCCGCATTTCCTTAAGAACACATCACATCACATCATCACCAGCGTATACGAAATTAACACGTCGAAAGACTAGATATAATTTTTATCGACAATTCGACATCTTTTCCACGTCTATGTAAGGTCTAAAATGATCAAGCCGAATACTTATTTTATAGACACTTGTTTTGTATAAGACTAAATTAACTGATAAACTAGATACGAACGTATGTTTACGAAACGAACGCGCGTCACTTGGAAGTACGAAATATTCCATATTCGTAGGTATACCTACATGTTTCGAGATACAGATAGGAACAAGAATTGAAAAATTTTACATAACGCGTTAAATTATCTCAATAGTATAATAAATTACCAGCAATATTCGACTATTTCAAATAATTACTATATCGGATCATTTACCGCACTTGGGAGAAGAGTCAAGTTCAGAGCGCGAATAAACGACGAATATTAACGCGTTTGAATAATTCATAATATCGCGAGTTGTATACGAAAAAAAAAAATACATATTTCGTACGCAGAAACGTAGCGCAAGAAAAAAAATCTTCACAATTTTTTTACTCAACGTATTGTATAGTTGACCACTTTACATACCCACTCGTAATTTATGGCAGAGAATTTTTTTCTCAAGTCATCACATTGAGCAATCCAATTCATAGAGGGGGAGCAACATTGTGTTATAGCATGCGATCAAGGAGGAGATGATCATTGACGTATTGTTGGCTCGGATCCATCATCATTAATTTTTTTGTTGTTTGATTTTTCTTCTTCTTTATGTACATATCTATGGGTCATGTACCGACCGACGAATTTGTAAAATTATCAAGAGTACGATACGTAATTATTATGCTAAAAATATAAAATTTTTAAGCGCCAATTTAAAATGTGATATTATTTGTTTACCTTTTTTTTTGCTCGTCCAAATGACAATAACTTTTCGCAACGTTAATTTTCATTCTTGATGGATATCAATTTTTTTTAAAACAAATTTTGACGATTATGCGTTTATTTAGAAAAATAAAAAGAATCGCAAAACGATGCTTTTTCAGCCAAATTTTCGTGAAATATTATAATACAGTATTAAGGTGACTGTACCAACAATTGATCACGCGACTAATAGTCCAATTATTTTAGGTATCTGTACAAAAATTTGGTATTTCAGTAATTTCTAATTGTATAATTCAACTTGCATTGCCTGGTTTCTGAGGGAAAATACTGAAGAAAACGACGCGTGTGTGTGGGGTGAGAAGGTGAAGGAATAGTATGGATGAGGAAAATTGATAATTCCAAGGAAAATTACTATTCATGCTTAGTACGATTAACGCAATTCATACGATGACCGGAGAAAGACCCTGTTTTCAGGGCTCACCTCCGACGCCCCTATCATACCTATGAAAAAATTTATAGAAGCAAAGTTGTAGAAAACGGTTGAAATTCCCAAAAGACAGATTAACGTCCTCTACTACGTCTGCATACTAAATTTCAAGTTCCTAACTCAATTTGGAGGAGAGTTAGGGAAGGAACAGCCCTTTTTCAAGGTCAAAAAGGGGGAAAGCCCTCATATCCCCCCTTTTAATTGACCTAGGAAGCTTATTTTTGGATATGTTATACAATTTTGAATTTTTTATCAATTGGTTCATAAAGAAGAAATTTTTGAGATTTTAGCACTTCGGTACTCCCTCCCCCAAATTTGGTCGCAACTGAATTTTGACCGGAAATCATCCCCACTCAAGAATGTCAAATCCATCGCCAATCAAAGCCTATTTCTTAAATTTGATCGACGATTTTAGTCGGTATCAAGCTAAGTAAATAAGTTTAATTTTCGGGATGGGTGGGCGGGAGGGGGTGAAGATGAATAAAAAAATTTTACAAGGTCAAAAATAATTGTAATGGTCTTCTAAGACTGCAAAACGGATTTTGTTGATACCTCACCACAGGTGAATAGACTGTAATAGCCTGGTTTTTCATCGACAATTTGACAGAAAATCAGGCTAAAAAATGCCTTTCCCGTTTGCCCTAATTTACAGTGTAAAAAAATTTATAAATTTAAAAGACGAATATTCATGCGCGTAATGTCACTGTGCTGAAAATTTATTTTTTTCTACTAGGAGGACATGCTTACACGAGTTATTACGCTGGGTTAGTGAAATGTAATTATGTTGTACTCGTAGGTAGGTAGGTATCACGCAACACTAATCTTCGTTCATAGAAAAAAAAAGAGAATGCAATGTAATATTCTTCATTCATATATATTTATGAAAAACATATTCTCAAACCATGTTTAAAGTTACATTAGTTGTATTCGTAGGTATATTATGCAGTTGGCAAGATGCTTTTTTTTCATCTCATTCGTATATCTCGCATAATTCATCTCGATCCTTGAAAAATATCTAGATTGAAAAATATGTACTAAATTTAATGAGCCAAATGTACAAGTACAATGTAATTCATAGTACAGCATTTCTTCGAACCAAAACAAATTGTAAAAAGTAAACTGCCCCCAACAAAAAATAACTTGAGTTTTAGGAATTGAAGAAGACGATATGCCTAAATTAAACGTAGTAACAGGCAAACATTCCTCTACTTTTTGAAAAGGTACTTTCCACTAGACGAATAAAAAAAAATAGCTACTACAGACGATAAAAGTTTTCAATTGAAGAATAAACCAACAATTGATAAGCAGATGCCTACACATTGGGAAAAACATATGTATAATGAGAAATAATAATTCAATTCTTGTTTGTGGTCGTTTGGGCACCCCATTTTCAAGATGATGCTAAGCAGTAGAAAGGTTTGTTTTTTTGTTTTTTTTTTTTTGTTGGGTTCGAACGTCGAGGTTCATTAGCCCATGAAGAAGTATTAAAATCTAAAAACGAATTATTCTAG
>FIZR01003741.1:0-36397 GCA_900060175.1 Ferrisia virgata
TATCTAGACGTTCAGTTATTTAATTCAAAAAAAAAAAAAAAAAAAAAAAAAAGAAAAAAAAAAAAAAAAAAAAAAAAAACGATAAACAAAAACAAACCCTTGTTTGCAAGCCCGAGCACAAGGGGATGCTGAATTTCAGGTGTTGAACCTCCTCCCCCTCTTGACGAAAAATAATTTAATTTTTCTTTTAAAAAAATAATAATAATTGGGATATTAAATTCAAAAAATTATGTAAATTACGTATATATCTCCCGAAAATGCATTTTTTGATTACTAAAAATGTTTTTCCATAATTTACACCATCATTCCACTCAGGCATACGTATTTTTAATAAAAGCATTAAATTTTATGAATTTGGGATAACAGAAATTTGAATTCAGCTTTGAGATAGTCTATTAAAACGGTAGGCGCGATTAAAAAAAACCAAAACCCCTCCCTTGAAACAATTCTGCGCACGAGCCTGCTTGTGCGGGCTGTTCATATTTTATTAATAGTCGCGAAGATAATTTTTTTGAAGTACTGATAAAATACACATTGATAGAATCTTTTATGATGTTTCCTAGGAAAAATTTATTATATCTCTTTTCTGTTTTCGTAGATAATTCATCTGAAAAGATTCCAGTTTTTGAATGGAAAGTGGGTCAAATCACAAAAATTGGTAAAATTTCCATTCAAAGATTTTGATTTGACTGATTACTTGGCAGCAGTACCAAGAGAAACGATTAATAGGTACAAAGAGTTGAAAAACAAGAAAAATAAAAAGTTGAAGTTGGTTGATTTTATTTTAAAATGTCAAGCTGCAGAAAAGAAATTACTTGAAATGTATTGTATTTTTGTTGTTTTTTAGAGATTGGCTCGTGAATGAAAACGATAATAGTGATTACAGCAATAACATTCCATTAGAAATCAAAACTGAAGAACAAATAACTTTTCATGGTATATTATTCATTGAAGTCAAATTTAACTTGTATACTGCGACTATATTGATTAGTTTTACTTATTCCAGATTCTGGTGATAAACCTGGTCCTTGCGAAGATGTCTCAAATAATAAAATTATTAGCGATGGCGGAGAAATGTGCCAAAAACGTAAAAGACTTGAATCAACGTCACTTAGTAGGACACCAATTGACGATACTGCTTTACAAGATTTCCATCAACATAGATTAAAGGATGACGATGATATCTTTGATTTGAAATACAATCTATACGCTGTTGTGGTATGTATGCGTATTGATATTACGTTTACCATGGAAGAAATGAATGAGCAAACTTGACAGGCTCATTCTAAATCCATATTATTTTCAGAATATATATTATAAAGTACTTTCATATATTTGTAATTTTTATTACAAGGGAAAGTTTTGTGTTATAGTTGAGGGCCCTCAATTTTAAAGTTTTTAGATATGGATTTTGTTTTTATTAGTGATTACAATTTTTACTCTGTTTGTTGTTGCAATTTTAGTGCCATTCTGGTATACTCGGAGGTGGTCATTATGTTTCGTATGCTTGTAATCCAAATAGCAAGTGGTACTGTTACAATGATAGTAGCTGTAGGGTGAGATAATTGTTTGCAGTTTTGTTAGATACCTCATTCTAATCACTATTTCGTTATCCTCATACTTCATAACTTTATTTATTTTGTAGGAAGTGAACAATGATATGGATACGAATTGTGCATATATGTTATTCTATGAAAGAAAAGGATTAGATCATGAAAGATATATGCCAAATGTAATGGGTAAAAATCCACTTGATATTAATGACCTAGATCAAGATTTCGAGTCAGATTATAAAAAAATGTGCCATCTTATGTGATACCAAACTGTATTTGTTTTTACCTAGGAATCTTCTGATGTAATTACATATACATATACAAGTTATAATATTGCATGTTCATTTTTTTTGTATTTGTTTAATTCTCGCAATAACTACTGAATAAATTCATATTCGTAGTGAAAAGTAGTGTATTGTTTTCGTTTTGTCGATTTGTTCTGTTTTTATTACTTATGTTTTATTTTTTGTTTTATGTAATCAAAAATATATTTTTGACTACAATTAAAATTACCAATGTTTATTTTGTAGATAATTATAGTCCTACGAAATAATTGCTTGTTTATACCTTATCATTTATTTATTTATTCGAACTTAATTTCACAGGCATTATTTCTATAGTCATTCCCACTACTAGTTTTTATCTTCATGCGTTATCATCTTCTATGTTAAGAATGCGATTCTTGTAAAAGTACAATTTTTTGTTACCATAAAAATTTTAATGAATTTATGAATGCTTTAGAAAGCTACTTACGGATAACTTTTTTAATGAAATGTTTTAAGGTTCTTTAGAAATTTTTTGTTGCATTGTTTTTAATTATGCTTAATTTTTGTTTTTATCATTATATTTATGCGATAGCTTTAAATAAGAATTGAAAAAAATTCGTAATATTATGAACAACTTGATACTGAAATATTGTAGTAAATGTATTTTCAAATTTCAACCAAGTGTTACGTTACCCATGTTAAATTATATTATGTACGTTTACATGTACATTTTAACGTAATTAATATTTCAGTTGTCGACTTGTTTTGAATACCTTGATATGATGATGAAAAATTCGTTTTACACTTCTCATATTATTTTTCTCGTCATATTGGCACGTTTATTGGAAGCTTCGCTGTTCATACTTATTCCTTAAATTATATTCGATACTGTTCATCGTCATTCGTATTACTATTTTGTGCATTCCTTTTCTAGAAACTTGTTTCATTTTATTTACTTATTCATAATACAGAATTCGTTGTACGATACTGCTTTTTTTTTTCGTTTTCGTCAGTCGACACTAACCCAAGCCATACTAAGATTTCGTATTCAAGTGGCAGGTCTATATTCAAATCGTGAATGGACAATGAATAAAATAACAAGGATAATAGAGTAAGATTTAATAATTGCTGTCGTAATAGAATTTACATACATTAATTAACATGAGAAGAAAATAACAAAATCGAAACTATGAAAAGGTAAAAACGAAAAGTCAAAATACATTAGAACATGAAGAGCAAATACTAACAGACTTTGAATCTTGTATATTGCTACATTCATAGTACTGAAACATTATACAACTTTATTCAGGAAATCGCAGACTAGATTCAAGAATTCAGCTGGTTTTTCTGAATGAACCCAGTGACCAGCACCGTCTATATATTGAAATTCAGCGAGTGGAAACAACTTTTTTATATCCTTGTGGTCTTCTTGCCTAAAAATATTGATAGAATGTAGAACTTATAATTCTATTAGCAACTCTCATTTAATAATTATTCATTTTGAACCTTAAATATGATGATTTTGAACCTCCAATGAATAAGACTGGCCCTGTGAATGAAGTTTGAGGTGTTTTGAAATTTACGACGGCTGAAAAATTATTCATTAATGATTCCAAGTTGACACGCCATTTGTATGAGTTGCCTTCAATTTCTACTAAATTGGTTAGTAAAAATTGACGTACGTATACATCCTAAAAGTTAAATCTATATTAAAAGTTCAAATTCGAATTCAATTCATAGAATTTTCTCAATAAAGAGGAAAGCAGACCACATACAGGAATCACTTTTGCTAATTGAGCGTCGACGTCTTTTCTAGCTTTTGATAGAGGTATATTGTTCTCTAGCTTTACCGTAAGCATAGCATTAAATAGCTGAGTCATTTCCAAAATTGCCGGGGAAGTCCGAATCGGTGATATATCTACCACTATTAAAGAGTTGACTAAATTAGGCTGTAATGAACACATAAATCAACTCAAGGAATAAAACATGACATTTTTCCATTGATTAAGAAAAATATATTTACGTATTTCAAAGCAAACAACATCATTGCTCTTCCACCCAAGCTATGACCAATAGCGTTTATCTTGGGAATACTCAAATCTTTCATCAAGCAATGAATGTCTTCTACTAAGCAGGGATAAGAAAACTCGGACGTATGCGGACTATCGCCATGATTACGAGCGTCTATAGCGATTACCTGAAAATAAAATTATTCATTATAGCGTTGTATCATGCGTTTGGCACGTGAAAAACTCACTTTATGTTGGGTTTTACTATGAATCGTTTTGGAAAGAGAATTCCAATTATTTTTTGATCCAAGAAGTCCATGCATAATGATGGCAGGATATCTAACTTTGTCATCATGCTGGGTTTTGTCAGTTGTCTCGTAGGAAGAATACGCTACCTTTACAGGTTTTATACTATTTAAATACAAATAATTTTATCCGATTTGAAAATAATCGAATAAAGTGAGCATCAAGTGAGAAATAATCGTAAATGTACTCACCTTTCGGATATTCTAGAATAACTCCTCTCCAGTAAATTCAATTTCAGCTCATGAATGGAGCAAAAATGAAGCAATACCTTAGTTGGCGATAGTTTAGTAGCATTGTAAACCTTAACTCTCAGCATTGATTTGAACGGCAACAACTTACTACGTTTTTATTCAGATATATAAATTAGTTTTCAAATTTATACAATATTTATGAAATCGACGAAAAGAAATAATTATTACAAATTTCGATAACAAAGCAAGTTTGTTGAATACCCTTTTCTGATCATGAAAGTTTTCCGGATGGCTAAAATCGCGATTTAATGAATATTGATACAGATAAATTGTTCGACGTAAGATGTAAATCAAGTGAAAATTTAACAGAAAAAATTCCGAAGTACGACTTTTTCAAGTGATCTGATATTTCAACAGTAGTTTTAATTCAGTTCATTGCGATGTGCTGATTGCAGAATGATTTTTACAGAACAAAATTGAAGTAACCGGTACAATTGATAAGAAATCAGTGTTGATATTTTTGAGATTTTTAAAAATTTGTTTTGTTATGATTAAATGTTGCGCCTACATTTTAAAATAATACTTATATATAATTACGTAACTTGTAATGATTACGTATCCACTTATACGTGAGGAAAAAATAAGAATTGTGTGGGACAGTTTATTTTTTTTAAATTTTCACAAGCACTCATGCCTAGTATATTCCAATCAGGAATAATCACTGTAACCGTAGGGTATCATAGGTAGAGGTCCCTTGAAAACCTACGTAGACATATTCCATTATTTATTGTTATTATTATTATTATTATTTATTAGAGATAATACATGCCAAAGCGACGATACTGAAATAAAAATTTTAATAATAATTACTATCTCATAGTTCAACTTCAATATGGTTAATCTGAAACTCGGAAATTTGAAGAACACTTTTACATTTTATAGCTAAAGGAAAATATCCAAGTAAGATTATTGTGGGAGCAGTCACTATTGGAAAATATTTTACAAAATTATTTAAAACAGATGTAGTATTACGAAGAATAAAGGTTTTTTTTCAACGGTTCTATTTTTTAAAAAAATATTTGAATTAGTAAGTATGTATTAAGTAGGCATCAGAAAAAATATAGTTTTGACGAACAGAAATAAAGGTTAGCTAAACGAAAATAATTTGTATTTTTTTTTTTTTTTTGGACAACGTAAAAAGTCTAAAACTAACATTGATACACTATTTTGAATTAGGATTGCTTTTTAATTCATTATGAGTGCGTATACTGACTTGCATGAGATTTACAGAACAGAGGCAGAAATACAATTTTTCGACTGCTTCACAGCAACATTACTTTATTTTTATGTGGAGAATAAATAAATATGGATTTACAATTGTATCCCATCAAACTAGACAGTTTTTTTCCAATATTGATATAATACCATTTTAACCAGTATCGTGAAACGGATTTTCAAGTGATATATCAACACAGGTGATAATAACACTAACGCGAATGTACTAAAAACGCATGTACATTCAGAACCGGCATCATGACCGGCATGTTACTAAAAATTGAAAGGAAGATGAGCTGAAATTCAGTTGCTATTTTGCAATTACGCGGAGTTGAAGTTGCGACGCGATGCTTACCAAACTATGATGGTTTTTCGTAACTTTGAGTTTTTGAAATCAACATGCCGGGTAATTTGTGCGTGATAATAAAGTCATACTTCTTATATCGACGTTAATTTTTATTCTTGTACCTAATTTCGAAATTATTGTTTTGCTCGTTTGAATATTCTAGTTTCGTTGTCACGGTTTATGCTTTTGTATTTTTGCACGATGTTTCGGATTTTCAGATTTGTTTTTCAAAGGTTAGTAGATATTTTCACTCAACACTTTTTTTTATTTAATATATATCTATTAATATCATTGGGTGAATTCTAATCCTCATAAAATTTTAAAAAATTGAGTGAATACACAAATGCATGGCTGACCAAAATTTGATAACCAGCAGAATATGTACAAAAATATTGTATATCAATGCGGCGACACGGTAAAAAATTCAGGTACCTTACCTATATAATGTATTATTTTAATATTTGAATTAACAAAACATAGGCCTATATTAAAACTTAGAAACGCAGAATTTCGGGCTCAAAAGCCTGTAATGATTTTAGAATAGAATTTTCACTTGAAGTACTACAATAAAATTCTTACATATTTTTGGCGATCAGTAAATTATTCCACCCATTTGTTAGCACAATGGTGTAATATTAACGCAGGTATTTAAAAACTGGCAAATATGCGTACATGAATGAGCATTCGGTACCTAATTTTCGAAAGCCGTATTTTTGGTAGGTGTTTCAAACTGGTGTTCTTGCAAAAAAACCGCAGCCGTAAGAAACTGTAGTAAATAAGACAAATTTTTCAAGTGTTTACGCTTCAAGGCTTACGTAGGTATTGGGTGTCTATGAAGTGGCAGTATCTGTTTCATGTATTAAGATCGTTTGTAAAGGTAGATATTTTCTTAGTAAAATATTCATGAGAACGTATTTTCTTTGAACTGCTGGAATATTACTTCAGAATCCTTATTATGGTTACACCGATGTGGAAGATAAATCTAATTTTGTCAGATCGAATATTAAATTTGTCTGAAAAAAAAATAAATAAAAAAATAAATCTGGTTGAATTTTAGGTGTTTAAATAACTAGCTATACATTATTTCATTTTCATACTTATATACAGCAAACACCTGCAGTTCTTTCGTAAAATTAATATCAAATTGATAAACTTGTTGAAAAGTGACCAACATAATGAAATATTGAGGTTTAGGTAAGACATTATCCATTTACTACGAATTATTTTGCCTCGCGGAGTAGGTGTTACCTTGGATAGAAATAATCACTTCTAGATCTCCGAAAAAATAAATATCTCACCTAGCACGCGAAAATATTTTCGAAAAATTTGTGTCCAGCTTGGGATTTGAACGACCTCAGATTCGTTCCTCGAGCTGGGTACGAATTTTCTGAAAATACCTTGTTATGTATTTGCATGTTAGGCCAGAACTTTAGTTTATTAGAGATCCAAAGATCATTCTTTACACCCTTGGTAAATAATATAACCATTAAATACTTGTCTCTGCGAGGTCTTGATAGCATACTCAACAGACCTATAACAATTTACAATCGGTATTCGAGTCATTTGATCGATTTTAATGTTTCGTTTGCATCGAAAATTTCTTTTTTTATTTCTGCATGAAAATTTTTCATTTTGGACAACTTGTGTTTTTGTGAACAAAGTTTTTGGCTTATAATCCAAGTTTGGTATAAGCTAAATTTCGTCGATTAGAGCTTTTAAGAATTTTCCTGAAAGTAAGAAGCATTGATGACTTCTTGATGACTTCTTGGTTCTTGTACATAACTCTAACGATGAATAAAGCGTATCCTATTGAACATATAATTTGAAACTCAAAAGAGAATGTTTCCAGTATAATGAAGGAATTCCACGTAGGCATAGTACATTACTCTAGACCTTATTATGGTATGCGGTCGCTAATAAATATTTGAATTACCATCTCATCGCGAAATCACTAAATTTTAAAGAGTCCCGAGTTTAGGAGTTAGTTTAGCTCTGCATCACGAGATAAAAGTTTCATAAATTTCTTGAAAATAAGTTTTTGGCGAACATGCAGCAATTTAACACTTACTATACAGATAATCACTAACAAACAAACACATATGCGGGCGAATTAAAAGTCAGGATTAACAAAAGTGATTCCAAACAACCTTGAGAAATTGTACTGGCATTTTTTGTTTTAGTATTCTATCTTTAAATTTTATGTTCTTACTTCTTACATATTATGCTAATACGAGTATAACTTACTATAGCACATAAATCGAGTAGAAATATATAATTTTTAATTAATCTCGGCTTTTTTAAAATTAAAAACTAAAAAAATTGAGATATATTAGGAATTTATTAAAACCTAATCACTAGAATTTCATTAATTTTTGTAATTTCTATTTCACAATTTTTTCAAATGAGTTTTTTTGTTCTATTTGATTGCCTACTTACTTACTACCTAGTACCTACCTGGGTACCTACATGTGAGAAGTAGTTTAGCATTTGGTTCTAAATAAATAGATAACTTTAATATGTAAATACTTATCAGATACACACCATATACATTAGGACATAGAATAATATGTGTCCGTTGGCAAATAGGCATTTTTTTTCATCAATTTTTAGTGAAACTGTTAAATTTCAGATTAGAGATAATTACACGGATATATTATTATCTGTTATTCGAAGACCAAAAAAATAAAATAATCGATAAAAGGAAGGAAAAAGTTTATTTGTTACGCACCTACTATGTGGAGTTTCATCTGAAACAAAATGAAAAAAATTTGGCAAAGACTTGAGGAACATAGAAGAGGCATATAAAATATTCATGCGAAAACACAATTTGAATTGGAATCTGGATTTTCAAATCCTAAATTACGTTTACAATATTTACTTTGAAAATGCTAACATTTTTAAATTTTTAAAATACTAGTTCATAAATTTTCGACGAGATTTTTTTTCTTAATCTGAAATAAGCACAGATAACTGAATCGGGCATGAAGTATCAACAAGACCAATTATCTATTGACGTTGACTCAAAAATTATAATATGTATGAGATAATACTTGAGCGGCTAAGCACTAGTGGTTTACAACTTATAAAATTTTGAAAATGAATCTGACAAACAGTACCTCTGGGTGAGAAAACGATTTGTGTTTCTTTTAAATTACAAAATCGTGTAAACGTCATTGTCGAAGTGCACATTTTTTTCAGTTTTTCATCAATTGGAAACATTTTTTCACGTTAGCAATGTGAGTTTTGTAGACATAGACAGTAGAGCTTTTCAATTTTAGATTTCTTTTGAAGGTTGGAGGTGATAGTGAAAAAAAGTTTCGAAATGACGTCAAATGAACGTGGTGGAAATTTGGGATTCCTAAATTGAGCGTTACCCAACTCCTGTTGGTTTAAAATTCCAAAATAGCAATAAAAAATATTTTCAAAAAATTTATTTTTGTTGAATTTTTTAGCATTGATGTTTCATAGTAGACCACATGAAACCAAAAAAAGTTTTCGTCATTTTTAATTTTTTTTTTTTTTTTTTTGTTATTTTTCAAGGGTTCCAAAATAACGTTTAAAAATCTAAAACATCGTTGTATGTTCTAGATTTTTTATTGATGAAAAAGAAAAAAAAAACATTTTTATTTATTATGCCATCAAAAATGATGAGATTTCGCAGTTTTCTTGAAAAAATGTAAAATAAATGATTCTCTCCGTTTTTAACCATGCATGTAAGACCCCTGAAAAACAAAAAAGAATTGTGATAAGTTATTTTTGTTTTTTTTTTTTAATTTTTTATGTAAATTTTGAAATTTTAAACCCAAAGGTGGTTAGGTAAGGTGCCGATTAGAGGCCTCATATTTGACAACCTTTCGCAACTTTTTTTCACTGCTCGTCTCAAACTTTTGAAAAAAAAACCTAAACTTTAAACACTTTAGTAGTTACCTAATGCATTTTTCTATACCCACGTTTTTAGAAATTAAATAGCAATCGAAATGAATTAAGATTAATTGATGATAAATTTTGAACAATATAGATAAAAACCTACTCGAGTTGAAGTTTTTTTTTTTTTTTTTTTTTTTTTTTTTTTTGGAAATTTAAGGATGAAGGTTTTATGTAGGTAGATTGTAGGTAGATTTACCGACTTGTACCTCAAAGTCAAATAAGACATTTTTTTCTACAATAGGTGTGTATTATAAATGTGGAGAGCTGTGCCTGACAAGAAGAATAATCGAGTAAAAATTAAAAGCACTTTCGAAGAATAAAAAAAGAATAATAATGATTTGCATGAGCGATGAAATTCTCGCAAATTTAATTGGAATTGAAAATTATTCGATAAAAACGTTTTGGTTGCTAGGTTTATTTAAGTATAAGTTATCTACATAGGTACGATAGTTGAGCGGGGATAGCAGGAAAAGGTTTGGAAACAGTTTGCTGAAAGGAGTGTTTTTAAATCGTTGAATAAATACGCGTGGAATACCGAAGTACCAATTGTTCTTTATCGATAACGAACTGATAATTAAAACCAGCAAAAGTATCCGGATTAACATTTTTTAATTAATTAAAGATTTTTCTTCGAAAGCCACCTAGAAAAATTATTTTAAAAATATAGTTTTTTATTCGCTCGTTAATTCTCACGAAATAATTTTTTGTTAATTTTATCGAGTTCAAGTATAAAAATTAGTTTTAAACAAAGTCGACATTTTTTAACAATTTGCATAACAATGTAAGGCTGTGAAATAAGCATATTTTCAAAGTATACGGCAGTTTTAAACTTTTTGCTTAGGTTAATGATTAAGCGTGCAAACATGGCGCGGAATGAACATCGGCTTTATTAAACGTAAATTAAAGAAAACAAAAACATAAATAAGAAACTTTTTGAATCTAACAAGGACAAAAATTAGTCGAAAAATTAAACATTCTACGAAAATGGCATGCTTATAATTTGTTTTCACTTTCACTAAATATAAAATATCATATTATTCTACCGTGCTTCCGAGTTATGGCAAATTTTCTGACAGGGTTAACCATTGGTGAAATGTATTAGAATAAGTAAATGATAAAACGAACTGCACATTTATGTATGCGAGTAATTTACGCTAAATTTTTGCGAGCATCGTACCTATTACGACATCGTAGCATCGTTGATTTAGATCAAGTTTAATAATTGTAAGGTAACGGTACTAATTTTTGTTTTTTTTTGTTTTTTTTTTTTTTTTTTGGGAAGAAAATGTTTTGAGCAGTATTGTACCTACTTAACGGCTTCTTGCTTCCCTTTTTTTTTGTTCAAGGTAAAATCAGCTCATCATTAAGTACAGACTTACTACCAACTTCATCTTAAGGTGAATAATTAGACCAAATAAGGGACCGACTGAATGATGACCTTTTTTTTTTGCTTGTTTGGTATAAATAATAAAACGATATAGGTTTTGTTCGTTTTACGAAATTTTCTGTACTTAATATTCACATCGGTTTGATTTTGACGGCCAAGGAGGACAGTTTTTATTTTCAAAAAGAAATAAGCACCTAAATCGAACTAGCAAAACGAATTTATATAGTTAATTATTGAAATTCTATCAAAATAATTTCGAAAAAACATTCATTTATAAGTACTTGAAAAATTTGATAAAAACAAGTGTCACTATTTTAATTGACTTACTTTGAGCTGAATTATAATTTGTAATGCCTAAAAATACTGAAATTCAATGTGTTTGTCAAAAATATGCCATAAGGTAGAACGAAGCAAGTGTGGAAATTTTTTGAAAAAAATGTTTTTAATCATCAAAAACTAAGCACATTTTTGGAGACATATGAATAATTTCAATTTCTTTCAACCATGTGTGGCATGGCTTCAGCCCCTCAATCACACCTTTTACTTACAGGCCCGTCATGTTAAGACTTTTCTTGAAGGGCTACAATCGCATAACTTTATTAAACGATAATATCATCAATTTTTAAATGATTTTTTGAAATTTCTGACAATAAAGTATTACAACAGAACATGTAAGATTAAGAGAAATTTTTTTACTTGCTAGGGCTGCAACAAACAACACTTAGGTAGAAGGTATTTTTTATGCTTATGCATGTTATTATTTTTTAAATAGAAGCAGGAAAGTTACGAGTAAATATTAAATCTACGCAAGCACATAGAAATGTAGCTATTTCTTTAATAAGTGACATTACTATACTTACAATTCATCTCTTTATCATAGTACCTACTTGTCCGTTGCATCTATGTGTGTGTATGTAATCTATATAGGTGAATGTGTAAAAACTGTGATATATTGATATAAACATATTTACACAGAAGCGTCGCTAGGATTTGAAATTAGGTAGGAGGGCACAAAAGAGATCATGAATTTAACTTGGCTTTTCTGGAAGAATTTTTCAAATGAGAGAGAGTCCAAATTATCTGCCGATGATAAGGATAGCCCGAGAGAGTACTCAGTACATTATTCAAACATACATCCAGAGCTGGATTAACGTATAGGCAGTATAGTTAGGTGGCCAGGTGCCTAGGGCCACAAAGATCTAAGGGGCGCCAAAAAACGCCAGATTATTTCTTTTGTAATTAATCATAATCATTCGTAAAATTTTTAGCGCGCCAACCTCGGTTCTTGAATTAATGACGTAACTAGAGGGAGCGAAGCTCAGGTTTGAAATTCCAGAAACATTTTTTTCAACATGAAAGTTCACTTTTCAAACGTAAAAATCTCGTAAAATTGATATGTGAAGGTAAAAAATGCGGTAAAATACTTATTTTTATATTCTTACATCTCATTATTTCACAAAATTTTCGCCCTCCCTTTACTTGGGCTATATTTTCTTTAATTTTTCCAAAAAATTCAACCTTCTTCTCAAGTAAACTATCTAAATTTGAAAGAAATGTAACACATCTCCAAACAAAAACGGACAAAGTGAATTTAAAAAAAACATCGCGCCAAATCAGGGGTACGAGTGGTGCAGTGAGGTTAAAAAGTCGACACCACCAAAAGGCACATCTCGGAGCTATACTAAATTTACGTACCAAATTTCAATTTCCTAGCTAAAGTTGGAGCGGAGGTCGAAATTCTCAAAAGGCACATCTAAGACTATTACTAAATCTACTTATCAAATATCAACTTCCTAGCTCCATTTGGAGGGGAAATGGGGGGCGGAACAGCCCCTTTTTAAGGTAAAAAAAAGGAGGAACCCGCCCATTATCTCCCTTCGTAATCAATTTGGGAGACTGACATTTGGATATGTTATACAACTTTAGGTTGTTTATCGATTAGCTCAGAAACGATCAATTTTTGTAATTTTATCCCCTCAGCTCCCCCCCCCCCGAATTTGCGCACAATTTTGACCCAAAGTGATCCTCACTCCAGAATATTAAATCCGCTACGAATCAAAGTCTGTTTCCCAAATTTGATCGATTTTGGTCGGTATCGTGCTGAGCAAATGATTTTTAGTTTTGGCGGGGAGGGGCGCAAACAAAAATAAATATGTGATACGGCCAAAAATGGCCGTAATAGTCTTCTAGAACCATAAAACGGATTTTGTTGATGTTCCTCCAGTATGCGCCATCGTTGTTGACAATATGCCACAGGAAATCAGACTAAAAATTTAGAAAATCGGTACGTGACTAACGCTAACGGACTGTCTAAAATTTTTCCTTGTGTTCTTTTTTCATACTTTACACTGGTATGCACACTTATAACTCGAGTTGTATTTTAGCTAAGGCCTTAATGGAGGGGAGCCAAATTTTCTTGCGCCAAAATCCGGCTCTACATGATTACATATCCGAGCGAAGGGAGAACCAAATTTTAAAAAAATTGATTTTTCAAATATTAAGAAAAGTATATACTTGGGTATTTGAAGTTTAATGAAGAAAAATAAAAGTTTTCGATGGTTTTGATCTTAAATGTGTGGGTAATTTCAAGGCTGTCAGAAGGGGCCCTAGTATTTTTAAGGGAAGTCAACCTTTTCAGGCCTCTGTTTAGCGGTGGCGATGCCTTCATATCTACGTACATTACGAACAGGTACAAGTAAATTTGAAGTTTTGTGGCGTGAAAAAAACTATTTTACAAGAATGTACTTGAACTTAATCACAGTACCTCTACCTAGTACAGAGCTACAGTACATAAAATATCAAGCTACTGCTCGTAACTTGTGAAAATATTGTGTTTACATCAGTGGCAAAGGCTAGCACGAGTCCAATTTGGCATTATGTTTACATGCAGAATTGTTCGAAAGCTGCATAAAAAGATATTTCCTTCCGAACTTAGATACAAAACGAAGAAAAATAAATAAAAAATTGAATAATTGCCGGTATTTGAAAAAATCCTTCTATTCTTCCTTACGTATAAAAGTACAAGAATAAAATCTCACGTAACGTTTTTACGAGCGATAATAGCCAAGAAAATGATCCATAATTTTCACCTTCATCACAATAATAATGGTACCTACATACATACCTACCTAGTACCTACCAATAATGTAAAAAAATATTACCTTTTTCACAGGCCTACTTTGTACGACTACGATGTACCTACTTCTATTCGTATAAATTCTTATCTAAAACTATAAAATTAAAAAAAAAAAAAAAAAAATGTACACCAAAATAGAAACATGCGAATTTAATGCTGAGAGTGAAAGATTTAAAAAATATGCGTAGGTAGAGCCTTTTGTGTATAGGTAGGTCTAGCTCTAGATACCGTGTACTGTGTAGTCTTTTGTTAATTTATGATGATGGCGATGGATAATGAAACTTAATCCTGTAGTTTTGTTATTTTGAATGAAATAAATTTCATGATGGAGAGATATTTCATCAGGTTAGTTTTTAATTAATGACACCTTGAGCTTGGTTCTTCTAACCAGCTTATTCTTTATCGTTATTTTTACTTTGCTTTACATCATAAGATTCATGGCTGGATGTTTTGTTAAGTGAAGAAGGGGTAGGTAATAAAGTTATTAGAATTTTATATCGAATAAGTAAGTAATTTACATTTTAATTAGATGGAACGATAACAACGTACTTTTGACAATAATAATAAATTAAGGAAACCTACCCATCAACCTATCTATCTATCTATCTACCTACTTAGTACCTACCTACTTACCTTTGTATACCGGTAGAATGAATTTTAAAGCATTACGTTGCAATGATAAAAGAATTCAGCAACACTCTGTCTTCATTGTACTGATTTTATCAGTATAGATATAACAGATCGGTTATAAAAATATTGACCGTTATAATTTGCAAAATTTCTATCTCATAAGGTGACGGAACTAGCGATGTATGCTGCCGAAAATAATGTTGAAAAATCATCGTTCGTTTCATTACATACATTTCCAAAGTTTGAGCTCAAAGCTAAACATATCAGAAATAGATTTGATGTAAATTACGATTTGTGTTTGTAAAATATTTTTCATTCGCAGCAGCCTCTTTTGACGTTTTCAAACTTTTATTTTATATTTCCAAGTTTGTATGTACCTATAAATTCGCGAATTAACACTCGTTTTCTACCCGTAGGTCGGCATTTACTTCATTCGAAAATACAAGTATCATTACCTTTTATGAGATTTTATTAGTAAAGTACTTATGCTTTGAGGTGAAAGGTATATGGAAATTGGCGACGTCGCGTCGCTTCATGATTCCATGTAGGTATGCTTTGAATCTTTTTTCGAGTCTTTTTAGAAAAATTCTCGACGAGCAACGTATCTGAGTTATGTCATGCTACCTAAAAAGAAATTTGAAGAAGCCTATCTTTTTCGTATAGAAGTTGAAAGAAATTTTTCTTCATGTTTCGCGCTGTAGATTCTAAATCTTATGTCAATGTATAAGCACTTGGAGGAACACTTAATATTCAAATTTTATTTTTTTATTTAAAAGAAAATTTATACGTACGTTAATTTATATAGTCATTTAAAACGTAATTGGGTATAATTTAGTTTCACGTTCGCTTGTTAATTGTTAAAGGGGTAGTTATACAATAAATAATTGAAAAGTGTATAAAATTCCAAGAAATTGCTAGTGGTATAATCGTAGTCGGTAATTGCAGAATAGAGATTGCAATAATAAAGGAAAACTTTACGAGAACAATAAATTGACACGGAACGCGCGTCAGTGGTGTCACACAGAGATAATGCAGAGTAGCGCTAATTACATGCATGAAAGATTTAAACTTTGTTGCATGTTTGTATCCAAATCGTTTAGCGACTATTTGTTGATACCTATATTATATTTATTATCTAAACAATTTTACCCCTTCAGACGTAAAAATTTCCAATACCTAAAAATAATGTAAATTTATAATATTTTATTTTATATTAATTCAAATTTAGTCGCGCCTAATCGAAGATATATTTATTTTTCAATGGTATGAAATTCGTAGCCAGATTTAGGCAATAGATGGGTTTAGGAAAGCCATTACATTGAGACTAACACATTCTGATGGAGGGGAAAAGGATAGGAAGTGCATTGAAGAAAATCTTGATCTTTACTTCCCTAAAGTACTTTGTAAATGTTCAAAAAAACGCAACAATTAAATTTCATTCACGTCAATATTCTAATAATTAGCTAAGTATGAGTTTAAATAAGCTCAGGGTACAGATGTGTATCCTGATACCCTTCCAAAAATAATCATCTATGTAAGATTATTTTTCGATTGGTATTTGTATCCGTACATCATATCTTCACTGGAGCTTTGACTTCTTTTATTGGCATAATCTTTGCAGCGAATTTTTTACCAGTTATGAAAATGAAAAATATTTTCAATTACAAAAAAATTTCGCACTTTTATTATACCGTTCTTTCCACCTACCTACTTACCTACCTACCTACTCACTCATAAGTATAGAAAAATTTCCTTCAATTACAAAAAACGAATTCATTAAAAATGGCTTGGTATTGTTCTATCTTGACATTTTTCTACAAAAATGCGGAATTCTATTTAAATACTTTTAGGTGGCTTCCCTACTTCGTAATCCAGTTTAGCTGACTCGTTGAATTTCAATGAAAATTATCGATATTTGCATATTTTTTTCATGTGGTCAATGAATTCCCAAAAATTACCGATATACCTATATTTATCAACAAATTCATTATAGAAAAATGTCATTATTTATGAACTATAGTTTTATGCCACTTTATTCTATCAAAATGTCATTAAAAATCAAATTAAAACTATTATTTTTTTACTTTGTGTTGAGAAAGTTGAAAAAAATTGTTTATTTTATTGTAATTCATATACCCACTTACTTAGTAATTCATGCTGGGGATACAGATATACCTTCATATTAAAAGTAATTAAGTAAGATATAGTACCATTATATACCTATATTATAGTATAAGGTACCTCCGTATACTTAAAAAATTCAGTCGGTCTGTTCAAAAGAGGTATTATAATTAAATTCTTTTCGACGATTTTTTTTTTCAATTAAATAATGCTGTTAACTGATAAAGAGTAAGATTAAAGAATCCTGAAGTTGGCCATTTTTTTCATGTTCATTCGAGATCTTTTTGCGTTGAAATTAATATTTAATTGTAATCAGTTCGAAAGGAGAAATAAGTTGAAAGAATAAAAAAAAGAAGTGAAAATTTTTTCGTAATTACAAAAGATCAAATTAATTTTTTGTTTGCTTTATAAGCTTCGCTGAGAGAAAAAAGAAATATTTAATTATATCTTTTCGGTAAACCAATTCGTGTTCTTCGACGAAGAAAAAATTCTTTTGAAAATCAAATACGGGTAGAAGCGGTAAAAATCCGAGTGATATTGTCGATATAAAAAATATACATCCTACTCACGTGAATTTTTTTGAATTGCTGAGGTACTTAATTAAAGTATCTTAAAAAATTAATTTATATTTGCAGAAAAAAATATACAGTTTTAATTTTTATGCAAAAATAGTACAATACTTACTTGAGAAATGCGAAGAAAATAAATTAAAATAAGTATCTGATTCAGTAATATCAAATCTAATTCCGATAAATATTTAATTAGGTATATAAACTATAATCCACGCATTCAGTTAAAAATTGGTAGCCTATTCCACTAACTAAGATACTCAAAAAGATGTGTAAACATTTTTTAATAAGTCTAAGCTCAAGTAATAAGCTCAGGTTTTTCAATACAGTATGCGATATATGTACCTACTGATCTGGAAGTAAAAATTGTTGTTTTATACTGTTCATCACAGACTTGTCACTTACATCCGTCCTCGGAACCTTTAAAAAGAAGCTCACGATTGCTCTTTTGTATTTTTGTTACCTTTTTTTTTCTTTTTTCATTTCTCTACCTAAAAGGTTAAAGGACAAATTTGTTCATTTATTTCACTGAAGTGCCTTGTCATTGCCAGGATGTTAGATAATATATCGTAGTCATTTAGATGAAGCTACAAGTAAAAAATAAATGAAAAAAAAACCTACATATACTGACAACTTGGACATTTTAGTTAATAACTGGAGCACAGTTTAATCAGTTTTTTAATCCTTCATAAAGAAAACACTGGCTTAAACGTGTTACTTAATGTGAGAAGTATAAAATATATAGCAATATTTCGTCTTGGAATTTCAAAATGAAAAATGTTTTATTGATCGATAAAAAAAGAAAGAATGTATACCTACAGGTTTTGTTTTTTCTTTCAATTTCAATCGTCTCGTACAGTATCAGTCCTTAACATCTTTATTAACTATTGAACATACTTACTGAATTATAAAGTCAATAAAATTAAATAATTTATTTATAAATAATTAGAGGGAAATAAGAAAAGAATGCATAGATAAGTTTTGTATTTTACAAAAGATACAATGATACCCGTAAGCTGAGGTATGTGGGCGCATGGGGGTCAAACAGTTGATTGTAGAAATCCTGCATTATCTGCATTTCATAGTATAATTAATATTTCGGGTTTCAAGCGATAGTCCGTTCAATTTAAACTGAGCCGTGAGCCCTCACCACTACAAACATAATTATTATAAACCAATCACATTGCTGAAAACTCAATATCCAGCAGGTGTCTAGCAATTTCATTGGTTCACAACATATTATTTATATTTATATTCTGATAACCGGGTCTCAATTTAAATTGAACTCCATGAACAGACTATTTTTGTTTTGCGAGGTATTTTTGCGAAGTATTTTTACGAAATTGATATAATATTATGTAATTATTTCGACTTCAGCCACTCCAATCATCTGAAGATTCTGAGAGGTTTGAAATTTAATCGAGAATTAGAATATTATATGCAGATAGAATAGACTACACCACTTTATTGTAAATAATATTTGATCTGATTGATCTGCATATTTGTGTGCACGCGTGTGTACTGTGCAACCCTGATTGGTGATGCTTGATGTTATCTATAGACAGTAACGTTACTTCATCTGTGTGTTACGATTTCGATTTCTAAAAATGAGAATTTGAATTGGAAAAGTGAATAATGAACTTATGACGATAACCAAAAAATGAATTTATTTTGATTTATTACTCAACGATTAGATACATCTTCATTTTTCATAATTGGAGTGTTTTAACAGTGCAGTTCTTTTTTTTTTTCATTCTTTTTTGATCGGAATGAACCGAAGATTCTGGTGACTGGTGTTGATGCAAATCGTGTTATGCTTTTTTACTTCTAATTCGTCTTGAGCATTTGGATGTTGGTTCCCGCGCTGGTTTTTTTACTCACTTAATATTATAACTTACTTATTCGTAGTAATCACTAATCAGATTATTGATATGTGTCGATGAATTTTGTTCGTATTTTTAATGTTTAACTTACATGAGTGATTTTTGTTTGACGCTAATGTTTATCTTTATTTTCCGTGAATATTGATACTGGAAGTGTAGGCCGATTCATATTTCTGTGCTTCACTCAATCAGTGTTCGTATGCTTTACCGGCATTTTTAAATGAGATAAGTATAATAATGAATGGTGTATAAGTAGAATGTTGATTAGTTGATGTGATATTCAATAGTGCGATGAATTTTTTATCACACACATTTGGTTAAAAGCAGACGTCAGAACATCACTATAGTAACATACTCGAATTTATTTGAAGTTATAGGCGGTCAGTTGGTGAGTATTTTACAACTATATGGATAACTATACTATTTTTACACCACATCCGAAATATCATGGACGAATATTTAATATAAGATGTATTGTACGCGAATTTTTAATCACATAATCAGTAACAGTCCAGCTGTATCAACGCTTCAATAGTTAACCCTCAGTGATATGGTACATGCAGTTGATCAAGTTGTTTTGTGAGCAGAGATGTTCTGAAATGCGCCAAATGAATTACATTATATACATACCAGGTGTCTAGACTTCTCTCCAACTCTTTTGTTTGAAAAATTGAAATTTTTTGGTTTCAAAATATGTGGGTTGGTTATGCCAGATAATGTAAACATAAGAAAAAATTGAAATAAAACAAGCCAATAACTGATAACACCAACTTCGGCACCTGGTGCTATTTTCAACTTCTACAATTGTATACCTAATTTTATAATCATATGCCTTATATCTTGTACATTGTACACTTCTGTGTAGAATCTCTTTGCTGTGCACTGTGAGCTTGAAAGGTAATTGCAGATGGCGAAACACCATTTTGGTTTTCATTTTGTGCGAGATGAATATAGTGATGAGTGGTGTATTTATATACGGGCTCAAACCATCCTCCCAACATTTGATTTAGAAAAATTATGAGTTGTTTATATGTATCTGTCTTACATTTACCTAAGATGTAAAACTTTAACCCTGGAAATCCTTCATTTTTTGCCATAAAACTTCGAAAAATGCATTTCTAATGATTAAAAAATTATGCTATATTTTCAGAATTTTTCCGTTTTGCTCGAGCACACTTATATGAAACCATTCATTGAAAACTGAGAATGAGTATTATATATAATATATATATATATATATATTTTTAAAAGAACTGGATTTAGAAATTAAAGTACATATCATAAATTCATAAGCCAAAATATATGACTTAATAAGTCCTATATTATTTATCAGGTAAAACACGCACCGTTGTTCAATAGGGTGTAATTTATGTATTGGATGACATTAAGATTCAAACAGTGGTACTGTTTCAGATGCTATAAATTCCATCGTTCCGCTGAGGTCTAAACTAGGTTTAAATTGAACCACAAAACGTTGCCGATTGAAACACCCATAAGACTCATTAACAATACGTATATCTACTGACGTTGGCTATTGCCATGCATAGTATAAAGCTATATACACAATACACCCAACACAATCCCACTGTTTCAAAAAAACAAGCAATTTTCTCCCCCTGTTCATCCATTTTTTTTTAATGAATGAATCTGTATTATAGATATCAATGGTTTCCTTTTTTCAACTTATCGTAACTTATAAACTAACTCAAATTTAACGTTGCTTCTTATAGATTTTTTTTTACACGGAAAATATGGAAAAGGAAATTTGTTTCAAAAGTTATATGCTTGTAGTATTTTATCCCCGTGCCAATTTTTAGTTTACTGAACCCTATAATAAGACAGAGAACATTTTAAAAGCTAATGTTCGGAATTGTCTGAAGAAGTGTTGGCGAATTGATTGAAACGAGGCTTCGATAAAGATGTAATCACAGGTAAGTAGGTTAGGTACTAGGTAGACAATGTACTACATATTAGGTACTAGGCACTTCAGTATAACGAAGAAAGACTCCTTATATGGGACTATGCTAAAATACGCTACTGGAAAAATGATTAGATTAAAATGAATTGCTACAAAACAAAAATATACACGTTTTTATTAAATTTGATTTTCAAATTTTTTGAAAAACTGCATTCTTATCCAGAAGAATAAAACCTTTAGATTTTACTCGATTAGGATCATTTTGTTCATAATTCTAGTTGTGGTCCATTCTCAATATACTTACTAGTACAAAATTACAAGATAGCTACCTACCTACTACATATCCTCACGAGTGTATTATAGCAATTTTCGTATATATAGTCATCTACGATATCTTACGTGATTGAAGATTTTTCATTAGTTGTTTTAAAACTTATTTAACCGGGTGATGGTTGTTTAAAAAGTTTATTTTTGGGTTATTTACCATCAATTCTAAATACTTAACTCGAAAATAAAATTTAAAAAAAGTGTCTGTTGTTAGAAGGTGTGAAAATTTATCTCATTAATGTTCCACGTGATTCACTTATGCGCGCGTTTTGCGTCTTCTTTTGCCAAGTCATGTGCCTTATGTCAAATGGCTAATCCTTTTCCAAAGAAAGGTAGATTATCTTGGAAATGACAAAAACATGTTATTGCATAAATTTTCATTTTTCAGTTTTTTATTTTGTGTGTAAAAGAATAATCCGCGTGTACTGTTTATAGCTCATCTGTATAAGTATAGGAGAGAAGTTGCAGAAAAATGGATTGCCATGTGCGATCGCATTATATTTCAAATCCGATAAACAGTCAATGAATTGTTACTGATAGACTGTACATTGAAGGGAAATGTTTCTTAAATTTGTATTCTGTACTTGGATCTTTATTAATGAACTGTATTTTGTATCCATCACTAAAATGTATGTACTACGATGTACGAATCTTTCTGTTGAAAATGAATCGAAAAAAATTAAATTTTTATTTATTACGCGCATCAAAATAAACTACATAAGAAAAGTATTACTTCACAGGCAGTGCCTTGGTGAAATTTGTTCCAACAACTTTGTTTTTATTTGGTTACTCATCTCACGTTCCTTTTTCTTAGGTATATTGTGTTAGTTTTTTTTTTTTTTTTTTTTTTTTTTTTTTTTTTTTTTGAAATACCTTCACGTTTACGCTTCTACTTTGGTTACCTTAAACAAGGATAAAGGAATGTCTGTGTAAAGGAAACTTTTTCATTTTAATTCAACATTTTGTCAATATGTATAATATAAAAACGTTTTACAAAGTATTCGAAGTTACCTATACCTACTTACTTACTTACTATATATACATGAAGAATGTATGAAAAACTATTTTTTGAATTAAATTTCTACCTTCGGTTTCGTTTTTATGCATGAAAGTTTATCATTCAATAAGTATTTTTGTAAAAAACTGATGAAATTTACGATCTTATGTTTGAGGTGTTGTTTTTTACATTACATGTAAATTTAATACTCGCTTGTTTCAAATAATAAATGTTTGAAAAAAAAAATTCGGCGATATCTGTTTTTTATTGAACGACGAATGAAATAATGGAATGTACAGGTATATAAAATTCTCGATCACTACAAAAAATATATTTTTTCATCATTGATTTTTTTTTAATATTTTTAATAATTTAGGATCGATTTGCATAGATTCAGATTGAGAAACCGAGTTTTTGTCGAAGGAAGAAATGACCCAACTTATTTATTTTGAAATGTCTGCTAAATGAGATGAATCAATTCACGGAGGTTAATGGTAGGTGGTCACTATATTTCCTCCATTAGAACTTCAGTTTAACATATTTTGTGAAATGGTCCATTTTTTCTATATTTTTCAGCAGTATAGTACAAATTCTTACAAATTTGCCAATAATCTAAAAGAGAATTTCAGTAGCTGAAAATTTGGTTCTGGGTGTTTTCTGATACGCTGTTTCCATTTAGCTTGGTTTCGTTCAGAACGAAGGCGGGCAGTTGAGAAGATTTCTTTGTCAGCACAGAACAACACCAGGGAATGCTATGCCCCAAACCCTAGCACCTCTCCCACCAGTTTCGGATCTTTATATCTGAAAAATTATGACCTCTTTATTTGACAGGAATTCGCAATAATTATACATTAACGTTTGACTAAAGCCTGATTAAGCAAATAACTTAAACGAATAAAAGATAGGAGTGTAATATAAAAATTGTAAGAGATATTTCAGTTCTATAAAAATCTGTATTTAAAACATTGTTAAAGATAAGTGTATAGTTTGAAAAACGTTTAGAACTTTTGAATTCAGTTGAATGTTGCGTTTACCATTCCAGTTTGCAGTAAGTGATAGGCGTGGAATAGTAGGTACATAAATGGTCTGAAGATTAGTACTAACTCTGTATCTTGTACCTGTATGTCGTAGAAACTGCTGCAAATAACGACTAGCAATTTAGCCTACCAAAAGTTACATTTCGTCTGTACAACGAGTGAACAAGAAACTGAAAGATATATATTTTTTATTTTATTTTTAACTCGTTCACGTAAAAATTGCGAAATAACTTCCCGACGGAGCTGACAAAATAAACTGATTCAATTACACTTTTATTCTGAAATTCTATGAACCAAAAAAAAAGGGACGTCAGGAGGTTCGCACAAAAACGACGGACACACTCACGTTCAATATTACCGAAAAACATCGGCTGAAGTTTAAAGAATTCTATTGAACGGATTGAGAAAATCGCAACACCGAAACGTTTAACAAAGTGTGAAAATGTTTTTAAAACGCATATATTTTCAAATGGATGAGAAATTCGTTGTACATAAAGGTTGGAATAAATAGCCTTAATGCAGAAAAAAAAGTCTACGAAAAATTTCTCTTTTTCTAGCTTAACGATCATTTCTTCAAATAGCAGTTACTTTATATATCAAATAATGCGGTATTGTATGGATTTGATATGTCATCGAATCGTTGCGTACTTGATAAATTTCATATTTTACGGATGAAAAAAAAAAGATATACCGACATTACCGACGTGGTCCTCAATTTTCTTGGTAATAGATATTTTCGAATCTTTTCGTCATACTTGGCTTATAATGAACACAAAAAAGATCCGTTAAAAAATCGATTTTCTCAACGTCTCTGTGTACCTATTTTACCGACACCTTTCCTGAGGTAATTTACGATCTCATAAATCAACATCTTTCCAATGAAAATTCTATATTTATCAAGTGTAGGTAATTGTTGTTAAAAGCGATGAACGTGGTGAATAAAATCGGCCCTACTTGATACGTCAAATAATTTAACTCTTTAACATACATTTTCCATCTTGTTCGAATGTAAACGTTTCCTCACCATATGGCAGTATTATACTAATGAAAGGCGTAAGAAATTATTTTACATTCAAATTTATCGTCTATTTTCCCTTCTTTTGCAAACTTTTCATTGCTTTTAACGCAGGTACTTATCAAAATTGGATTCATCTTTTATGAATCAATGTATGTACTAGTATGTGGTTCATAACTTTTCACATGATGAGTTTTATGCAATGAAGAAAGGTAACTAAAAGTTCTGTACCGATATGTGTATTGTTATTTTTAGTGTCGACAACGTACCATACACAAAAAAAAACATGCAATATATGTATACAATTATAACGGTGCAAAGATGGCAAATTTTAGTTATATCATACCTTCATTTAGGTTGTGTGTAGTTGATCATCAAAGTTTTCTTCTCCAGTCACAACAAGGATGTAATCGTCTTCCTATGCGTAATTACCCTAGAGTGGGCAGAATTCGCTTTTTCTATAAAATGCGAAATAACCTAAAAAGTATGTGGTAAAAATTTCAGCCACCTAATTCAATTTTTTAAACTTACAAAACTGACTAAGGTACAATTTAAAAATTATTATACATATTTGAACTCGATATAATCATTGTTAAAAAATATTTGCCATTTCTCCTTTTTTCAGGGTTTTTTTAAAAATATTACTTCTTTGTTTTTTCATACGATTTTCGTTAGAAATCATAAAGGGAGTTGATTTTTGGTGTTTTTTAAAGAATTTTTTCCCATCATTAAAAATTTTTTTCCAATATTAAATTCTTAGTTCGTCCATTTAAGATCTGTTTCCCCAATTTTTCCTTTTTCAGGGTTTCTCAATTGGTATTCCAGCATACAAAAATATAGTATAAATGTTTCAAAGGAAGAAGAAAAAAAAGAAAAATTGTCTTTGCGAGTCTAAAATGAAATGTGTCTCTGTGATGAAATTTTTTCGAAAAATCATTTTCTCAATTTTTAATTTGCATGAAAAAAGACTTTCTGGAGTGATCCTGAGACATCGTTTGTGGGAGATAAAATCGAAATATTGCGCTTAATCTCCTAAAATTGATATCCTAAATCCATTTCCAGTGAGCGTTTCTCGACAAAAAATTTCCATCGTGGTTTTTTTGAAAATCTTGAAAATATGAAAAAAGTAACCTTTTTGAGTAGCCCCTGAAAAAAGGGGGAAAATGTTAAAAATCTCTCAACAATGATCATTTTGAGTTCAAATATGTTAAATAATTCCATTGTTGGAAAAAAGTTTCAAAAAAATTTTTTATTCGATTTTTAAAAAATTTTTGAATTGTACCTAAGTGAGTTTTGTAAGTTTGAAAAATTGAGTTGGGAAGCTGAAATTTTTGCCACGTCCTTTTAAAGTCATTTCACAACTATTGTGACCCACGTGGTTTGCAGATTTCCAAAAAAACGAAGCAAAAATCGGCCAGTGGTTACCTGTCTGCCATGACATGAGTATAATACTGTGATATATAGTTCTGTGGGTAGTTTTTTTTTTAATTAAGGTTTTATTTCGAATATTATTTTACAATCTTGGAGCTATTTAACAACCTTGAATTTTTGAATAAATGGGGGTGGGGTAAGTATTAAACCTAACACGGTAATTCTTTTAATAACATGTAGGGTAATTTTAGGGTGATTACTTGTAGCTTAAAATTAAGGTTAGTAATTTGCATATATATATTTACAAATAAGAGAGAAGGGATTATCCAGAAGGAGGGTGAAAGGTATAGATTATCCCACACTACTGTGAGACATGTTTCTATCGTAATTTACTTATATACGTGGACTTTCTGAAGTGAACCTCAAGTATTTTTGTACGAAAATTTTTTCAGTGGATATTTAATCGTAATTAATAATAAAACGTGCGGCGAGGAAATGATCTTATGAAGCGAATATTTCAACTTGGAATAAATAATTTTAGAAAAATTTGGTTCTTTGCGGTACTGATGTAATTACAGAATTAATCAGTATAGACCTAAAAGTTTTTCAAGCCTTTTCCATATTCAGCGATGTTTTTCTCTTTGTGGAATTAATACATTGGCAAATCCTCTGGTCTTATTTCTGTGCATGGCAGTAGCAGAGCGAATGAATGAAAGCGCATTGTCAGAAGTTACATTTGAAGAGTTATTATAAAATTTTTGTTTATTAAAGGCGTGCACGTCTGTAATAGGTAACTTAGTTCCTGTAGTTCCTTTTTATTTTATTGCTGTAACGGACAGTTTTGAAATTCCTACCTTTCTGAGGCTACCGAAAGCAGTGTTGTTTGATAATTTCGGAATTTTTATGAAAAAATATGAACTCGAGATACTTTACGATTTAACTTACGTTATACGCTAGACATATTCATGCTTGAAATGAATCGTATTTCATGCCTCATGTCTTGTAGTGTAAAGTGAGATACATCGGACAAAGGTGCTTATACGCACACCTTATAGAAAGCTAGTTTTTATGCGAAACCGTTTATCTCTACTTTATAAAATACCTACTTTGTTGATATGAGTGTATGAGTTGGTACTTGGTAGGTAATACCGTGGCATCACTTGTTGAAATGAAATATTCGCGCTCGTTGCGCGGCAGTATACCTGTATCTATGTAGATGTACGTAGATGTACGTAGATGTACGTGGGTGTACGTAGGTGTACATCATACGGTGCCTATTTTATAAATGTATGTACTATTTACATCAGGCATTGAACGGTTTCGCAGTGGCTTCTTTTTTATTTTTCAACCAATACAGTATTGTAATGGAAATTAATTTTACTTATTCGCAGGTTTATTCTGCTTATTTTAAATGAGATCAGTGATCGCTTAAAAAGAGTACCTTACATTTAAACATTTTTCCATTCGAAGCATACCATAAAGCATAATGACGTTGTGTAATTATTGCAAAAGAGGTAGCTTTAATTGTAAACTATAATTTATTTTAAAACTTGGTAATGACCATTTTAATGCACCATCTATTTCGAATGTTGAAAGACGTTTAAGCCACCGCGCTTACAGTTTTTGAAATAACCGAAAGAAAACTTACTCGCTGTGGGTATTAAAACAATGCTGTTACTTCTTTCTGAATACCCTTAAAGCGATTTGCCCAACGTTTACTCTACGTTTTCACGCAATTTATAAACCTTTCGGCTTTTCAGTCGCTAACCTGAAATTGTTTTAAAAATAAATGCCGCAGATATCCAGTTAAATCTGCAAATCCACGAGAAGCAGTTTAATTGTGTAGCTATATGCTTTTTTTAAAGCGCTTGTTTTCTTAACCAGATGAATAGTAGAAGGGAAGCTGATAAGTCATTTAGATGTTATATTATTATTCATTACGAAGTGAACAATGAAAAGATTCATTTGTCTTTAAAATTACACGCTTGCCTTTTTCAACTTGAGAATTCATTGAGCGAGAAACAAAGATCAAAAAATTTATTTGGTTAGTGGATGAATTGTATTGTGTCCAGATATGATATATGCCTATAGATGAACAATAACTGGAAACAATTGCCTGTCCATTTTACGTAGTTTACTGAATCGGAAATCTTTTTTGCGATATTTTAGTTGTCACCTTATCCTATGCATAAATCTGATAAAATGAATTTCACCGTCGGAAATTTATGTAGCCTACCTATCTGCATTCTAATTTTGTAACAGATTAAGAAATTCATTAATTTGAGTTGAATTAGATAGTCCTATAGCCTAACCATTTCTATGATATTTTGGTTGGACCTTTTTCTGAAGAGAATTACCTAGCTGGAGATGATCCAGATTTTAGAAATTCAAGAGTCAACATTTTTAATAGGTGTATTTCCTTTTCCATCTCAGCTATGGTTGGAAAAAATTTTTCATCCGTTCTCCATTCTTTTCTGTTTTGATGAACGCGAAAAATTAATTTTTACAAATTTTTTAATTATCTCCTTAAAAAAAAGTTGGAAATAGAACCAAGTGTTAGAAAAATAACAAACTTTGGGAGTCACGTAAAGGTTTAAAAATTGCTTGCGGTGAGTCCGTGTTGTTGTAAGACTGTCGCTGTCACACACCTAGGCTACGCTACGTTTTCCGAAGTCAGCGCAGCGCGCTCAATGGAAAATTCGCACCAAAACGAGAGGGTCGCGTTGCGTTGTAAGCTACTACTACTTATCACGCATTGTTTGTAACTAGTAGTAGCTTACAATGCAACGTTCTCGTTTTGGCGCGAATTTTTCGTTGCGCGCGCTGATTTTCGAAAACATAGCGTAGCTCGGTAAGTGACGAGTCTTTAATAAATTGTCAGTAATTTTCATATTTTCATGACTTCCAAACAAGAGATGTAAATATTGAACTGAATGCTGGGAAAGAGGGCTGGGGAGAGAAGGCCTTACATCTGAGTTCAGTATCTTTTTTTTTTTAATAGTTTTCTAAATAATTTCACGTTGCGACTTTCTTCTTGTTTTTTTCATGAAACATTTTAAACAATGTTTGAAAATAAAACACTTCGAAATTACTCGAGTTGAATCTTACTTATAGAAAAAAATCATACTATTAAGGGGATTAAATGATTCTGGAAAATACATATTCAGATCAGTTTTTTCACGAGTAGTGAATCCGAAGTATAATGCTGACCTTGCTCTTTTTCATCACGTCTGATAAAACCCTAACCAAGAACCAACTAGATGAAATTTCCCACTGGTATGCTGTACTCATTTATGTGGCTTAATTTGCAAACATTTTTTGATAGTAATTAATCCGCGCGAATTCTTTTCAATGATAAAATTTTCGCTAGGAAATTAAAATGAGTTATTAAGGCTCCCCAAGCATTTGGCTAAAATTTTATAATTCAAATTAGAAAACACCGAAGAAAGATTTTTCATTTCAGAAACATAAACCTCAAGGGTGTCTGTCAAGTAAAAATATTCTCGTAACCGCAGAATATGTAGGTAACTAGGTATGCATACCTATTGTTTTTCCGGAAGACGTGATGAAATGTTCTTTGCTGGTGTTGATGATAGACTATAAGAATTTCAGTTCAAATTTTTGCGTTAATTAATAATTTTACGCCTAAATGCCGCATAAGTTTTTATATTTCTTTAATTTTTTTTTTTAAGTAAGCTCACTTATTTATTATTTTGCTATAAACCTGCCTACGTTTTGCGATTGCTCAACTGGAAAAATGGGTTGGAACTCTCATACGTATAGCTCTGAAAAAAGATCATTCGAAAAACCACTGAATTAAATTTCAAATTCAACTTTTGCAATGTTATTTTAATTGTTTCCATATGAATAAGAATTTTTCTGCAGAAGGGATGAATAAAGGGATTTTTAAATTTTTGAATGAATATCTCATAAAGAAATAAAAAGTTGGTAGATGGCGGGCAATTCCATTGCTAATTAATTTAGGTGCAGTAATGGGTCAGAGAAGAAAAAACTGCATCGGTATTTCATATTTCAAAATTGTATTCTTTATGATTCTAAAACATTTCCGAGGTATTGTGCCTTTACTTCGTAATGTGCCTACTATTGCATAGCGGCTTGTACTCCCAAAACATCGTGATTTTTTTTCTAAATGAAAGCAAATTAACTCTTATTTACCTACCTATAAACGAGCAGAAAGCCACGTTTTTATTCAAATATACTCGCACAATGAGATATGAATTCTTTTTTTTTTTTTTTTTTTTTTTTTTTTTAAAAAGGGCCAGAAAAATTTGAGAAAATTTTTTTTTTTTTTTTTTTTTTTTTTTTTTTCAAAAGTGCCGGTAAAATTTGAGAAACGTTTTCTTTTCCAGTCTTTATTTGATCTATGGTGGTAGTCTGTTTCCATTTCATTAATTTTTTCAAATTTTTTCAGATTTACAATTAGGTAGGCAGTAGGTAAGCTGTTTCTTTTTATTACGAAATATTTTTTTTAATTTTTTGAATGGTGTACTTTTCAATAGTTTATCCACTTTCATTATTTGAACAGTTCTCTTCTCTGTTATTTTCCAGCCTTATTGAAATAAATTTATTGGGTGAATTGTTCCTGGCGTAAGCATTTTTCGAAACTCAAACAACTTACTCAACTAGTCAGCGATACATATATAAAGCAGGTCTGGATTAGGAGATCTAGGGAAGCTGTAGCCATGCCCCCTCCCCTTAGAGACCTTTTTCGGTATTTTTTCAACATGTACTTTTCTACCGTTAAAGATGATTTTTTGCCGAAAATATTTGCCCTTGCTTCGCTTGGGCATCCAAAACCTTAGCACAAAACTCATTGATGTTCAAGAAAAAAAGAGAGGTTTTATAATTGTTGTTGGCATTTTCTATAACTCCCCTCCTCCTCCCCCTCCTAAAAAAATCATATTCGTCCGTGAGCATTGTTTGTCTCGCAATTTGTTTTAAGAAATAACCGAATAAATTGATAATGAATGAAAAATTGTGAAGCGGACAAGAGGAAAAAGATGGCCTCAAAGCTGCTACCAACTTTTGGTCTAACATAGGTATTCTCAATGCGAGCATGAGATAAAGTATAAACCGTGAGACACGGCGTATTGTGCGTAAACGATGTGCCTATTTTGCCTCAGGACTCATGGTCTGTAAAAAAAAGAAGGGTCTCATCTTGAAGGAAACCTCCGAAATTAAGCTATATGACTCTTTCTGGAGGAAACCTTTAAAATTCAGCCATATGACTTCTTGAAGAAACCACCGATTGCCTCATATATTAAGATCAAACGCCCTAAGGAACAAGGCTTATAGCTAGTCGAAGGTTTCCTCCAGCAAGAGTCATTTCGTTTAATTTTTGAGAAATGTTAGCAAAGATTACATTGCCGGAGGTTTCCTTCAGAATGAGTCCTGAGGCCGGCTATGCATGAGTCGGCCTATCGACGATACTTCGAATATTATTTCCTGCAATTCAAGACTATACACGGTATTGTAATTTTATTTTTGTGATAAGTACATATGTTTGTAAGTCAGGTAGCGTACCAAGGCTATATTATAATATACCTATATGAAAAGTTTGGTAAGGATTTTCAATTTTTTACCATATTACATTGAGATTTTCCCTCGTTGTGTAAAAATTTCGCGTGATTTTATTAAATTATATTAATATTACACGATGTGGCAGTTTAAAGTTGGAAAATTCTTTGGTAATATTTATCAAACGAGATTCCGGAAATTTTTTTCTCTGACGTCAAATATTATATTTTCTATTGTAAATATAAGAAACTTTTTTTAGTTTTTTGCACTGTTTGATAATGCCGAGTTGTATAAATGTATTTAACATGTTCTATATGGCATGCTTCTTGGTATAGCGTGTATTTTTTTTTTTTGAAATGTGAAAAAAAACTATTGTAGAAATTTCGTTTGATATCATGAATTGCTAGCATTCACGACGTATCTTTGTTTATTCATTTTTTTTTTTAACTTTCATGAAATAATTTTCATAACCAAATTTTTTGAAAAACCTAAATTAATAATTGCGCAGTTTAAAGGAAGTACACGTAGAAGATACGAATAAAGGTACTCGTATTATTCGTGTAGATTTTTTTTTGAACATTTGCCTCGATCACTTTGGAAATATTTGGTCTGTGTGAGTATTATGAATTATGATTACAAATGGAGAGTTGATTTTTAATTTTGAAAATTTCATCGAGTGAAAATTATACATCGTATTCTCTCTGGAGAATGAAGATAGATGTTGCTTTAAACCACAGTGAAAATTAGCAGATGGACTATTTATAAATATACAATTTCCTACTTACCTATACCTAGACCTACATTTGGCGATAAATTCTTAGGAACGAGGAGCCAAATTGAATAAGCTACCAGTGCCTATTATTGGTCGCTTTGTGAACAGTTTTGTTCATGTTTTCTTATGCAAGATATATGAAATTTTGTTTTTTTGTTTTCGATGAAAAGTGTTCAAAATATTGATATATGCCATAGCCCACTTTGATTTTAGGTAAGTTTGTGTGAAAGATTGAAAGTTGGACGAGCGACGAAGAAAAAACTTTTAATTTTATTTTGCAAATAGATGTATACGATGTAAAGTTTTTTTAGATGATAGATATTTAAACAGGTGAGTACTTCTACTCGGTATAAAACAGTAATTCCCGAAATCGAAATAAACCCTAAAAATTATTGGTCGAGCCTTGTCGACTCGTGCCTATCAGCTATTGAAATTATGAACCCTGCATCGCCTTCATTGACGTACCTGATATTATACGTGTTGATAATAATTGTGTCTATTATTCTACTCATTGATATTTTTCAATTCCCAATTTTTCACCAATCTACTTTATCTAGAGAAAAAGTTTGCCTACACCTTTGGGCTCGGTATAAATTAACAAAATAAAACACAGCGAATTAAAATCCTTAATGGCAGACGAGTACATCACGTGATTTTCGTCGTATTTCACGGACGGAGGTTATAAAAGCGGCATTATATAAAGTGCCGACGAAAAGTATTTATTCAATTTAGATAACAAAAGGGATTTTGAAGATTGAGAAATGTAAATAGAAAAGCGAATACTGACTGAAATGCGAGATAAAACCGAAGTCGATGCTTTTCCGGTACTTTAAGAAGGCTTGTTTATTAAATTTAACGCTTCCTTTTTTTTCGCTTCTTTTTGTAAACATTGAATGTATAAAATCGAAAGTCCACTCTATTATGTTTTCGGTGTTTGGAATTTTTAAATCTTTAATGGAGGCGTCGAAAATTCTACAAATTAAAATTCAAAGTAGCCGGTAAATTTGCGTTCAAGTTGACACGAAAATTGGATAATTAAATCCGGTCGGCAATTAATGAAGGTGACTTTGTTCGTCTGTGAAGTGTCTGATATCCGGGAGTAATTTTACAGCAAACTTATAGCCTATAGGTTTGATGGTGAAATATTTAGGCAAATTTAAAACGAGTAAATTCAACTTGTGATGTCCATTAGTTTAGTAATAATTATAAACTTGTTTAGATTATTGCGGACTTCGCGATACGAAATTTCATTATTTTCTGTTTCAACAGTTGACTTTCATCTTTTACTTTACTTACCTATTGTTGGCAGTATGGCAGAGATTAATGAGTTTTGTAGTGTGATGAAGGTACCTATTGCATAGGTATTGCGTTTCTCTAAAAACCACAATTATCTACGATATGTTTAAAGGTACCTAGACCTACGACTATAGGTACTCTTTAAAATGTGACTGTGCGAATGCAATTTTGCGCGACATCGACGCGTGAAAAAATTCCAACCATGAAAATACGGTAGGAACTTACGACAACAACGGGCAACGGAACGTAGCAGTCCGAAGCACTTGTATTCGTGATTAAAATGAGTCGGATATTTTATGTAAAATAGAAAAATTTATTTAATGAAAAAGAGGTAAGGTATTAGTATCTAGAAAAAGTTGTTGTATAGGTATACAAGTTCAAAAAAAAAAACAACTTACTTTTGTTTTTATTTTTAAAAATGGTAAACTGTCAGCTTTACTAATATTTTTCCTAAACGAAATGAAGTAGAAATATGGTTTAAGCAGGACGAATCTTGAAACATTCCAACTCGTCGTCGCTGTATTACTTACCTACTGTTTTATGGAGTTAACAAGAAAAAAAAAAGACTACCGTACTTTTGGGATAGGTAGATGTTGAGTGATAAAATTGCAATTTTGATGGCAGTCACTTCGCACCTGCTGCAGATTTTTAGAACAACTTTATTTCTTCGTCGGTAGTTTTTCTTTTGCTTTGCACGCGTAAAAACTTCAATGCTGGAATTGGAGTTTTAAAATAGTAATTTCAACTTGAAGAAGTAATTTTATTGAAGTTTCCAGCGTAATGTCTCCTTCATTGAGAATATTTTTACAAATAAATTTCGACCTTTTTTCAGTCGAACGTATTGATTTACGAATGGTTTAAGATTCGTACGAAGCAATTTCATTGTTATAGATGAATTCATTCAGTGGCGTAGGGTTAGGTCCAAATTTTCTTCGGGTGATGGGATGAGTCATGAAGTTTTTTGGGAAGTACGTACATATGTAGATGTAAAGAATAAAAGTTCAGTTTTAGTAGCTCCATAAGCTATCTGAAGCGAAGCGAAGATAAAATTTTGAAAAAATTATATTTTTTAGCCAGCTTAAAAAATATTTTTCGACGTCTTGTAAAGAAAAATCGAGGTTTGTAGGGGTTCGTTTTGTTTTTTATTTTAGTAATAATTATCGAGTCTGAGGCCCTTTATGGCACCACTGACTATGTCACTAGATCCATTCCACTTTGAGAATGTTTGAAATATTTTTATAGTCATTTTTTCCAATACTATGGCCATCAAAATTACTCAAACTTGGGTGTTGGATTTGACTGGGGATGGATTTTATAAATTATATTTGACTGAATGAGAATGCGGATGATTTTAACCAGAATTCAAGTATTGGTCGGAAAGCTATGGAAGGGGTTGAGAGGAAAATGAAAATCGCAAAAAAAAAACGTCTCTTATTAAACGTATAATTCTTTTTAGTCATCGTTTGTAATATCATTGTGCTTTTGAGTGTTAGTAAATTCTTGCTTTAGATGGAAACCCATACCTGGACCTACCAACGAAAATGGAAATCTCTCAATTGAGTATTGAAGTACGTAGGTACAGTATAATAAAGGTTGAACGAGTACCATTATCAGGGACTTAGGAACACAAAATTCGTAAGAGCTGCCCGTTGAACATGAGCGAAGAAAATGTAGTATTGTTTGCTTAGTATTCCCAAAGTGATGGCATTTAAAAATTTGGAGTAACCAAATGACCAATTTTCCTTGCTTTTAATTGCCACATTTTGCTTTTATCTCTGTGTATTGTGTTCTAAATGAGCTTAAATGCGCATATACGTACATAAGTTATTTGTTGTATATGAAAGTTGTGGTTTACATTTATCTTGCTGTACTGTTTGAAAAATTTAAAGAAAATTATAAACTTCTAGGCCCGTCGCACACCTAGCGACGTTACGTTTTTTTTTCATACGCTACGTTTAATGTTTCCCAAAATCAACACTAAAACGATAACGTAGCGTCGTAAGCTACTATTACTTTTGCTTATAACAATATGTATTAAGTAGTAGTAGCTTACAACGCAATGTTCTCGTTTTGGCGCGAATTTTTCGTTGCGCGCGCTGGCTGGAAAACGTAGCGTAGCAGAAAGAAACGTAGTGTCGCTAGGTATGCAACATGCATGACAAAGAGTGCAAAAAGCATAAAATGTAGTTTTGTAAGAGATGAATTTTTCTTGTTCAAGTAAATTTCAGCTATCAGCATATGTTAGAATATTCTTGACTAAAAATCACTGCAAATTTAGGGACCAAAGTTGATGTCTTTGTTAAAAAAATAATTTTGGCAATATTGATGCATAGTAGGGTGGGTCAAAAAAAACTATTATTTTTTTTTCATTTGGTACCCTGAAAATCTGGTTGGTAGACACCTCAAAAAAATTCTCTCCACGTATGAGCTCTTAATTTTAATAGGAACGTCCTCCGCCTTTCAGATTTCTACTTTTTTTCTATTGTTATAAAGAAAATTGCATATCTTGGTGTCTACTATATGAAAA
>FIZR01003745.1:0-71421 GCA_900060175.1 Ferrisia virgata
CCCCCCCCCCCCCCCCCCAAGTTGTTTTTTGGTCGCATTTTCTCATTTTTGAAGTTTTTTGAGTTTGTTCCTCACATAACTTACCTCCAAATTGAGCTAGGAACTTGAAATTAGGTACGTTTATTTAGTAGGGGCTCTAGATGTGCATTTTGGGGATGTCGATTATTCAGCCCCATTTCACCCCCTTAAAGTCTTAAATATGGGGATTTTTTGGCAATTTTTCTAATTTTTTGACTATTGAGCTAGAAACTTGAAATTATGTATGTAAATTTAGTAGGAACTCTAGATGTGTCTTTTGGAGGTTTCGACTTTTTAGCTCCTCTGAACCCTTCCTACCCGCAATGCTGATTAGGAAAAAAGCATCAATTCGCAGCGATGCTTTTTTTCAATTCTGGTGGTTGTAATATGTCACGAAAATCAGGCTAAAAAAGTATCGTGAAGCGATGGTTTTTCTTTTGACTTGGAATGAGTCGCTTATCCTCTTCATCGTCATCACAAAAATATTATCAGTACTTTAAATAAATTTTGACTGCATAATTTTATTCATTCAGAGGCTCTTATTGTTATTATAATTTTTCATTTAAGAAAGATTATATTACTTTGGTAAATTTAGGGAAGCTAGTTCATTTGTGGTGCTCTCTATTGGAAAAACATTCGACTACAGAAAATCTATCTGAATAGAGGAAATATTTGAGCACTATGTGCAAGTGATGTGTATTCTCTTACTTTCGGATGAACAACGATCTCTATCAGGTAAATAGACATATTACCTAGTTGAATACCATAACAGAGAAACGGAGCGTTCTAGAATTATTTTTATTCTCGATACATCTAAAATGTCGCTAGGGATCGCTACTGAAACTTCGAATAAAAACCTTTACCGACCGACGAGTGGAAACTAATTTTTATACAAATAAAATTCAAACAAAAAAAATAAAAAAAAATTATTCAAAGGTAACTTGTCTGTAAGTCTACGTGTATGAGAAACTTCGTACGTTACCTTTACATGGGTAACATTCCGATAGTTTTAAAAATTGGATCAGTTTTGTACCCTTTTTGTTTTTGTATGTTTTTTTTCTCCTTTTCCCTTATGAGATTTAAAACGTACGTAGGTACGTAACTTAGTATACAACAGACCGGTGTAGAACACGATCACGCATCTACATTTGGAAAATTCGCGCCATCGACGTCGAGTGTTGTTGTTCTAATTGAAGAGAACTTTCATCGACGTGAGATCATTTTTCAGTTAAATGAAAAATAGCGATACGATACTTAATATAGAACGATGAATTTTCACACTTGAAATTGAAAAACGGTTCATTGTGTATGGAAATGATGTGTTGTGTATTCAAAACACACGCACACAAAGGCTTTTTACGGCGCCAGTAAACCTACGACGATGATGTGGTGTTGCCTTCGTCGTTCGGTTGGTTTGTTTTATATTTAGGTGTGTACGTTCTATATCGTATTTTTTTCCTGGCTTTCTCTCTCACCCTCTCTCTATTTCTCTTTCTCTTTTTATCACTCTGTCGATTGAGTTGTGCTTCTCATTAGGTTTACGTTTTGATTCGAAAGGGTTGCGCGGTGAGGTGATTTCTTTTCAACTTGGTGGTTTATCGAAAATGTGGTTTGGGTTTGTAGTTTGAATGTGTATTATTTGAAACATGTTGTTGATTTGCAAGCTCGAATCGAATATGTAGTATGTATTTTTTGAATTTAACGATGTTTTAAATTTCCTCGAAATACTGATTTTTTGTTCGTTTTATTAAAAATGCATTCTCTAAAACGGAGTAAGTGTAGTAAGAACGGAGATTGAGGAGGGAGGGGGAAGCATATGACGAGTTTGAAAAAAATGATTGAAAATCAATAGGTATGCAATTTTTTTACATGAAAAAATCATTTGATTTTCGAATATATAAGAAATCAAATTATCAACAAATAGGGAACTGGAAAAAGGTTTTGAGTTTACAAAATTTGTTTCATGGACCAAAAGGTACGTTTTGACCTGGTTCAGGCTCGTGCCCGGGAGAAAGGGAAGAGAGACAGGCTGTGGGTTGAAATTCTTCCCCTGAATAGAAAAATAAATTTTTCTAAAATTATTGGTCCATCAAATCCAAAAAAATGTATAAATAACTCAAGTATTACTAAAAAAAAGTAGGTTTTGACGATTGAAAACACCATTCTTTTTTAAATTTTCGACCTAGCTTTGTCTGTTTAGAATATATGAGCACTTGAAATTTGAATTCAACTGTGAAACCCTCCTCTTGGAACCATCTTGCGCTCAGATCAGATGTAAATATTTTTTACTCAACATGATATCGACCAACATTATCGAAATTCAAGCTTGGGATTCAGTCTAATAATAGTTTTATGGAATAAGCTGGGATTAAGTCATAATGCTTGAGCGTGGGGGGGGGGTTGAAGGGTACTACATTCTGCAAAAATATGGATTCCAGAAAAAATGTATAGATGTTCAAAAATTGCATATTATGTGCAAAAATCGGTTTTCTATAGCGAGAAAAAGGAGAGAAACCCAGTTTTTATTCTTCGTGTCCTTGATATTTAAATTCCCCTCCACCTTCAACTTGAAAACTTGGCCTTGGTGACGTGCCATTTATACAGGGTGTTCTGTTAAGGTAGTACTTCCTTCATACTACGAATAGAGCAACTCAAATTACATACATGTATAATATTTTGCCCAACCTATTAATCGCAGGGACTAATACAACTAATTTGAATTTTTTTCTAAAAATCTGAGGTTTTTACTCAAAAATGCTACAGATGTTCAGTTTATGCCACAATGTAAAGAATGAGGTGTGGTATTTCCAGTAGAAAAATTGTAAATGAAGGAGAAATGACAGCTCTTTCGTAAAATTTAAATTTCGTGGTTTTTTTTCTCAAAATTTGAACTGAAAAAAAAATCCAGAGAAAGTAATGATAGAATGAATAGTACATTCAACCTAGAACAAATTTTGTTTCAATCACTTTTTGGTCATCATGAAAATTGAAGGAGCTTCGAGCGAACAATAAAAACCACCTTGAACAAAATGTATCAATAGCCCCTTCAATTTTCATGTTAGGCAAAAAGTGAATGGAATTAAAATTGTTCCATTTTCAATGCACTATTAATTTCTGTCATTACTTTTTTTTTTGGGTGCAATTTCTTTGATTTATCCTGCATCAGTAGCCCCTTTAAATTTTCAACTAGGCTATAAATGTGCATCAAAAAAATCTTCTAACCATTAGTGTTGCACCTACCACCGATGAAAATTTATTTTTATAATTTAAATATTTTTCAAAAACGATATTCGCCCCTTTAGCTTTCAAAATAGGCAACTTTATTCGTATTACTCTTTTTTTATGTAACCTAGTTAGATATGAATTTTATATTTGACGGACCACGTATATAAAAGGAATGTTAGAATGCGCCTTGATGTAATATTTTTAAATTTTCTCTCCCCTCTCCCCCTCGCCTTTCAGTATAATGGATATTGGAATGCTTTTCGGCATTTTTTTTACCTTTCCTGCTCATTCTAATTGACCTGCGGAGTTAAACTTCAGTACGTAGATTGCAAACGAACCGAAAGAGGTTTTTTTTTGAGAGTATCGACTTTTTGTTTCCAGACCATCCCACATTTTTTAATTATTTTTAGAAATTTCTGCTCGTTGAAATTTTATTACTGACAGCATATTAATTTAGAAATTTTTTTAGCGATTAAATTTTTATTTAAGTAGACACGTCGCTTTTATTGATCAAAAAAATTTTCCTGTAGAATCTCATATAAAATATATTATTTACGGCAAACTGAGTATGCAACTTTTATAACACGGATAAAAATTACGTTAGGAAAACTTATGAGGTAGTTCTGCTTACGAAATGACCAGCTCGAGTGAGATTTGTTGGCTTTATGAGTCGATAATAATAGTATTTTCACTATTTTCGTACTTCAATAGGGCTTTTGAGTGGGATTTACTTCCAATCCTAAGCTATTGACAGCGATTTTTTTTTAAATTTCGGGTTTATTTTTTTGCAAAATTTTTAAGAAAATTATCTGAATATTGTACGTGAACTTCAATCTCGTCAATAATTTTTTATTCGATCCAATCATCGTGAAAAAATGTAAAAGTATGGAAACTTCATTCATTTTTGAGCTGAATTTTTTTTTTACAGTTCGAAAATGAATTTCTCGTCCTGTTTCAGTAAAGAAAAAATCAATTTCAAAAATAGTGTAGATCGTTCTGCTCATAATTGGAACATTTTTCGGACCCCTAAAAAAGTTTTAAAAAATTTCCTGGCGCACTCGATGTATTAAGTTAACTGAAATAGCCATCTTTATTTCTAGTTGAATTTTTACAAATTTTTATACCCAACCAGATATATTTTTCAAATCCCTAAATGCAAAAAAAAGACTCGAAATTATGTTTTTAATGTTCGTTTGAATTCGAGTAAAACTGAACAACTGTAGAGAGTATTTGCGCTGTATTTCAATTTTAATTAAAATTTGAAAAAAAAAAATATTATAAAATAATTTAATACGAATGCGTCTCGAGAGATTTAAAATCATCTAAAGAGATAAAATTTTTACTGCTTGTTTTCAGAATCAATTTACAATATTGCTCTGAGATTGTTATGAATTTTCGAATAAAAAATTTCTATCATGAATATTCAATAAGTTGGAAATTATTTTCATCTCTATTAAAAAGTGTTGGAAATAATACACAGTTATTTCTTTTTGGCTTTTAATCGTTGAATGTTTGTGAATTTTATCAAAGAGAAGTTGAGATTTGAGACGTGAAGTAGAAGAAATGATTCCGTTGTGTCGTAAAAATGCATTTAAACCAAATCGTTTTTGTGGAATTGATTTGTCTCCTATTTGCGTTTTCGATTTACCGAAAAAATAAAATCAATTTCATCCTTTCCTCGTATTTAAGGGTACACGATACACACTACACCCGAACGTTCGTAAGTAGTTTAAAAACAAGGAAATCTATTTTCACGCGATTTCAGATACTTTTATAGTATAGTCAATTTTCTCTTCTCAATATTCACAACGATGCTCATATTCATAACCGTTTATTCGAGCCTACGAGGCCGAGGTGAGAAGGTATTAAGAGATTGGAAAAATTGATAGATATAATATAAAGCCTACAATGAGCCTTTCACTTTTATAGAATAGGGTGGATCGTATCGTTTAGCTGAAACGAAACGTGCGTTGTTTTAAATTTTATTAAAAATATGACCAGCGAGATGAGAAATACAATAGAATACACGACGAACGATCAATTACCTTACTTTAGGTATTTTGGACGAAGGGACGACGCTACATTTGACTTCGAATACTCGTATATTAAATTATTATACGCTAGGTCTACAGATATGGTAATTGAAAGCGTCAAATGTCACGTAATCAAGCAACAGGTTACGCTTATTTTCTTTTTTCACGCAAATGGAAATTATTAAGGGTGACTCAATGAAATTGTTATTCAATTTTAACGAATACAAAGGTTTTCATTATTGTGAATAAGTAGGCGGTACATTAGCAGGATATAGGCCTACTTAATTTGATTGCAAAATCATAAGGAAGGTTCCTATAATGCTTGATTAGGTATTCGATGTGTGAAGGATTCATTTTTTACGTCATTTTGTTTTTGAATTTTTATTTAATTCTATTCCTTTTTCTTGTACACTAAGTTGATGTGATTTTATTTGTTACGAAAGTGAATAAGACCAGGCAACAGCTACGAATCAACGACTTGCAATTAACTTCAACGGAAGGGAAGAGGGAGGTAAGGTGTTCATAGAACCTAAATAAGGATCGAAGTCCATTAAAGTGTGTTCAATTTTAAAGGACTCCGACCAATTTGTAAATGAATTATTTTAATCAATAGGATGACCCAAAATTGATTTTCAATACATCATATTGATCAATAGAAATTATTTTGTAGTGTATCTTTACGAGCATATCTAAGGCCAGCTTAAGCTTACTTATTTTTAACCTGGTTTTCTATATTGCATTGTCAAAGGTAAGCACGCATTAACATCGAAATATGTTCAATAGCGTTTACCACAATTTTGTGTGACCAATTTTAACATCCATTTATATACAGACCATTAATACGAATATTTGGACGATGAAAATCCAGCATGTCCGCAGTGGACCATCAATATATGACTATAATATCCAAACTATCATACCCAGGCCATTAATACTTGGATTATGAATTTCTGGACGATGAAGGGTCCTTCAACAGTGGACCATCAACAAATGACTATCAATATCCAGACCATCGATATACAATGATTTACACTGTCAACAGTGGACTATTAACAGTTAACCATCAATATCTGGATCACAAAGACCCACACTGTTAATAGTGAACCATCAACAGTTGACCATCAATGTGCAGACCATTGATATCCTGATCATCAATCTTCAGACAATAAATATTAGAACTGTCAACAGTGTACCATTAATGTCCAGACTGTTGATATCTGGAGCACAAAGATCCAAACAGTCAACAATGAGCTGCCAACAAATATCCAGACCATGAGTATATGGACTATAAAGATCCAAACAGTCAGTAGTGAACTGTCAACAGTTGATCATTAATAACCAGACCCCAGACCCTCTTTAAGACCTCCAGAGGTCGTTGAATAGTATACAGTTGCTCTTCAATAGCCTCCAAATGTCGTTCAATATCATGCTGTTGTCTTTTGATAGACCCTAATCGCCCATCAAAGCCTTCAGATGTTGTTCAATAGTTTCCAGATACCACGCAATAGCTGACAGTTGCCGTTCAATGGCCTCCCAACACCATTTGATAGCATAGCCTGCAGTTGCCCTTCAATAATGCCTAATTACCCTTCAACGCTTTCAGACACTGTTCGATGGCCTGCAGTCACCGTTCAATAACCTCTAGGCTTCCTTCAAAGCTGCCAGAAGCCGCTCAATAGCCTGCTGTTTTTCTTCAATAGCCCTTAATCGCCCTTCAAAGATTATGGACGTTGTTCCATAGCCCGCAGTTGCTCTTCAATGACCGCTAGTCGCTCTTCAAAGCCTGTTATTTTTCTCCGATAGCTCCTAATCGCCCTTGAATGCCATCAAACGCTATTCAATAGCCTGTTGTTGTTTTCCAATATCTCATAATTGCCCTTCAATGCCTTCAAACACCGTTCAATAGCCCCAGTTGCTCTTCAAGCCTACAAACACCGTTCAATAGCCTATTATTGCCCTCCAATAGCCCCTAATCGCCCTTCAATGGCTTTAAACCATCACCATCCTACTGAGTCGCCGTTTAATAATTTCTAGGCGCCCTTCAAAGCCTTCAGACGGCGTTCAATAGCCTGCAGTTGCTCTTTAATAGCCTCCGATCAACGTTCAATATCCTGCTGTGGCTCAATTGCCCTTATTCACGCTTCAAAGCCTATAGTCTGCAGTTGCGCTTCTATAGCCTCCAAATGCCGTTCAATAGCCTACTGTTGCTTTTTGATAGGCCCAGAACATGGAGATCCAGCCCATCAACAGTTGACTATCAACACTTAACCATCAACAACTGGACCATAAAAATTCTGATTATGAGTAGTGGACTATCAAAAGTTGACCATCGATGTACAGACCATTCATATCTAGAACATTAATATCCAGATCATCAATTTCTGGACTACAATAATCCGACAGTTTACAGCAGACTGTTAGCAGTGGACCATCACAATCCAGACTGTGAATACCCGAAGTCATCAATATTCAGACCATTAATATGCAGACCATCAGTATCAGGATCTTCAATGTTGGGATGACGAAGATCCGAACTGGCAATAGCAGTCCATCAATGTCCAGACCATTAATATCCGGATTATCAACTTTGAGACCATATTGAAATCGAAAGATGTTTAATAGCGCATTCTACAATTGACCATCATTTGTTGACTGCTGTCAGTGGACTATCAAAATCTGGACAGTCAAAATCCGGATTGTTCAGATTTTGATGACCCTGATGTTGATGGTCTGAATGTTGACAGCTTTAACATTGATGGTTAACTGTTTTGGACTGTCAACATCTTGATCATAAGCAGCTAGATTATGTTTGACAAAAAAGTTGAATGTTATGAAAAAAATAGTTGACATTGATCCTGGTTGATTTTATGATTTTGAATTGAAATTTTGAGGAAAATTAAAGATGTTTAAATCTGATCCGCCAGACTGTGATCCCGTATTGATTTTTTGATTTTGAGTTGAAGATCCATCTCAAATTGAGCCACGAAATCCAAATTCGAAACGTGGATTTATTGGAGTGTTTCGACTTTCTGGTCCCCTCGTACATGTTCACAAGTCTAAAAGATGAATTTTTGGGTATTGACTTGTAAAGCAACAAATTATCATTTGAACTCGATAACTATCTTAGATACGTCTTTTGGGAAGTTTCGCTTTTCTTTTTTGAAATTACATCCTTCTTCTCTCCGCCCCCCTCCGCTGACCACTTCGGTTATTCTAGAAATGAAATTATCGCAGATCGAAGCTCTGTTGGTCGAAAATTAAACTGAAAAATTTTCTCGTTCACGAATTACATCGAATGAGCACGTGTGTTTAAGAACGGGGGTAAAATATAGTGAAATTACTCATGTTAAAAATCGATTTTTCGAATTGAAATTCCTTTTTTTTTCTTTTTTTTTTGGTGAGGTTGCCGTTGGTTGAGCTTGTTTTCGCGCTCGAAAGCACGAGTATAAAATTTTTTTTTGACGAATAGCTCGAATGAACATATTAAATGACATAAAGGATTCTAATTTAAAGGAAACGACGAAAGATACTTCCACTTTTGAAATATTTTCTAAAGCTATATGCTCTCTCTCAAGTACTGCAAACGAATGATGAAGTCATGAAAAGAAGGGGAAAGGGAAGGAATGGATATAGAACTGTACTTATTCGTACATGTACGGAAAAAAATTCACCATATTCGTATGTTGTGTTTCTTTTTTCTTCTAGTCTTATCATCGATATTCATACGAATATGTATAGGATTATTTTCCCACTATAATAACAGCGTGTAAAAGTTCAACGAAGGTTAGCTGGTGTTATAGCTATTGGTTTGGTATAATATATTTTATTAGGAGAAAATTTTACGGACTTTGCGTAATCGATGGAACGTACAAAAATTGTTAATTGTTACACGATAAAAGTTTTATGCAAAGGAAACTTTTTTAATTGAAAAATGAAAATACGAAAAGGCAGGTAAAAAAATTCCTCGGTAACTTTTTCGTTGATTATTGCTACTTTATAGTCTGTTTTTTTTTTTTTCACCCGGATCGAATTAAATATCAAAAAAGAATTCAAAATTAAAAAGTTCACCGCGAATGGAGTGCTTTCTCATCGGTTGATTAAATGCGGTTTATTGGTTTATTCCAGGACTCGAGTAATAAGTGTGGAAAATGCGTTACGTTCGAATAGAAAAGGCAAAAAAATTCTTTACTTATTTTCAAGAGTCATTAGGTTGAATGATTTGTACTCGTAGATAGGTAAACCTGGTATTTTTTTATTTCGAATTGGTGACCCAACGCGACTCGACGCGACGCGCCAAGTAAAGAGTATAAAATCAAGAGTAACTTGTTCGAGACGTGCTGTAGTACGAGTTGGTATAATAAATAACGATGCGTTCATTTTTCTTAATAATAATCGCGAACAAGCCGTATAGATTAGGTTTTTAAAAAGCTCTTTAAAAAGAAAAAAAAAAAAAAAATGTCTCTCGTCGTGGAAGAATTTTTTTACGCTTTCTAATGCTCGTTGAGTTCGTTCTTTCTCGCTCGCACATTACTCGCCTTGTCTGGTAGGGGAAGCTTTCGAATTGAGCCAACGTGCGATGTAAAATTTTTACCGTTGAGATGAATTTTCATCTACTTACCATAGCTTAAATACGATAATGGAGTCAGCTTTACTTACTATGGCTGGTGTCTATGAAGGCGAATAAATTTTTTTTTTTTTGACTATCACAAAGGGTTGGGAATGACGATAATGCCACCCGTTGCGTTGTAATAAAGTCGTATTCAATTTTTTTTCTCGGCCTATGGAATATTTCGAATTCCAAAGTTTTCAATATATCGATTCGAATGAACATATCGACCTTTTTACGTTGTAATTATTACGCAATGGTTGATGATAAATGGTGATAAATGCCTTTATTGGCCTGATTTTCTATGTCATATTGTCAATGAAAACTAGGCTATGGCAGTTTATCGACAAATGGCGGGGGGGGGGGAATAACAACGAAATCCATTTTGGGGCCCTAGAAGACCATTAAGACAATTTTTGGATAGGTCAGATATATATTTTTATTTTTCCCCCCAAACATTAAAATGATTTACTTTACTTGATACTGACTAAAATCGCTCCAATTCGGTCAATAAGGTCCAGTTTGGCAGCAGCCCAGATATATATGAGTGGAGATGACCTTGGATCAATGTTCAGTCTTGCCCCATTTTGGGGGAGGAGGTGCTGAGAGGCCAAAAACCCAAAAAAAAAATTTTTTTCAAATCAATTGATACAGAATCTAAAGTTAAATAACATATTCGAAAATCAACATTCTAAATCAATTAGAAGGGGGGATATGGGGGTTTCCCTCTTTCTTGACCTTTTAAATAGGCTGTTCCTCCCCTATCTCTACACCAAAATGAGCTAGGAATTAAAATTTGGAATATATATTCAGTAGGAGCCTCAAATGAGCCTTTTTGGGGGTCTCGATTTTTCAGCTGCATTGCAACCGTTACAGTCTCAAAAATATAATTTTTGGTCAAGTTTTCTCATTTTTTGAGTTTGTTACCCGCGTAACTCCCTCCAAATTGAGCTGAAATTAGGAATGGACCCCAGATGTGGCATTTGGATGTCTTGACTTTTCAGCTCCATCGAACTCCCTCCCAGCCCCAACAAAGCGGTTTTTTAGTCGTTTTTCTAATTTTTTGAGTTTGTTAATGGCATAACTACCTTTCAAGTTGAGCTAAGAACTTGAAAATAGGTATGTATATTTAACAGGGGCCCTAAATGTGTCTTTTGGGGGTATCGACCTTTTCAGTCCCCTAAATATATGGTTCTTAGTCGATTTTTATACTTTTTAAAATTTGTTCCGCGTATAACTCCCCTTCAAATTGAGCTAGGAACTTGAAATTGGGTATATACAGTCAGTAGGGACCTTAGATGTGCCTTTTGAGGGTTTCGAATTTTTAACCCCATTGAACCCTTCCTACCCATAATGCTTTTTTTCAATTATCATGATTGCAATGTGTCGCGAAAATCAGGTTGAAAAATCATCGTGATCCGATGCTTTTTTCTTCTTTTTTTTCATTAATGTTATCTCTCGTGAAAATAAGAATGATAAAAGGGTGGCGAGTAATTTTACTAAATTAATTTCAAGATCTGTCCTGCGTTCAAAAATTATTTATTCGGTTCGGTATTGATCAAAACTTCTCAAATTCAATCAATATACTTGTATAAGAGGAGAAACGTTTGGTGGACGATTGGAGAGAGTTGAAATTATTAATAGGGAATTAAAAGTCTCGTATCATATTCAGAAATCTCCTCATTATTTGTCAATACTTTTGAGAATTGAATCGAAATTCTGGCTTTCACTTTAGATCACCTGGTATGGGTTGATATTTGCCCTACACAGGTAGGCTAGTATCGTATCTGTAGTATTTACCTGCCTATGTAAGGTGTATAAAATGTGATGAAAAATATTTTTCTGGAGTATTCTTCGTATATGTTCATTTCTTTCAAATAGAGAATAACCCTCGTAACTCGCATACGACAAGGATTATTTTTATAGTGTTTACATTACACCTTTGGGAATATTTTAGATTTCTTGTACCTTCTTATGTACTTATGTAGGTAGCAGGTATTTCAGAAATGATGGAAAGCATGTCGGAATGAATATTTTTTGTCTCTGACAGTTCAGTCCTTCTTTTATCTGTACGTTCTGCTGGAAACGAACCCAAATAGACAACATAATACTTACAAGTGGCACACGATTGGACCGAGAGAAAGTCAATGTATCGCGTTTGAAGTCTATCGATAGATGTTGAACACATTTTCCATGATTTTCAAGCTGACAAAAATAAAGTGAATTATTGGGTAATTACCAACGTAACAGTCCAACAGTCTGAGACCTATCAACTTACAGTAGAAGTGTGAGCAGAATACCTACAGAATCTATTACACGATACCAGAAAATGAATAAAACCATTAAGACTATTTTTTGATTTGGGAGATGTTAATTATCTGCTTTTATTCAAGTGGAAAACCAAACGATTACAGAGTACCTACAGCAGATGGAAAGGAGAAGGAGTACTGTCGAAATACATTTGTAATTTTTAGCGGTAGCAAATTTCAGATATTGATTTTTATCCCCCCCTCCTTCCTCCAAATTAAAAATCATTTTCTCAGCTCGATATCGACTAAAATTGATAAAATTGGGGAAGTAAGCTTAAATTGGTAGCAACTTTGATATTTTGGAGTGGCAATAACCTCGGGTCAAAGTTCAGATATGCCTAATTTTTGAAGCCGGACTGCTGAGCGGTAAAAATCGCAAAAATTGTTCTTTTTTGAGTCTTACTCTGCCAAACATATCCAAAAATCAACCTTGTAGGTCAATTAGGGGGGAGATATAAGAGGGGTTTCCCCTTTTTGTCCCTGAAAACAGGCTATTCCTCCCCCTTCTTCTCCCCCCTCCCCAATTGGAATAGAAAGTTTAAATTTGGTATGTACATTTAATAAGGGGAGTTTCAACTTATCAGACCCATTTCTCTCCCTTACAGCCTTAAATGTGGTTGAGAGAAGGGTGATAAAAACCAGGCTATTACAGTCTATCGGGCAACGGCAGATGAGGGATAGAAAATCAACAAAATCCGTTTTAGGGTCCTGGAAGACCATCAAGACAATTTTTAGCCATGTTACATATGTATTTTTCATTTTATTTTCATTTTTTTCTCTCTGAACATTAAAATCATTTACTTTACTTGGTACTGACCAACATCGGTCTAATTCGGTCAATAGGCTCAGTTTGGCGGTGGATTAGATATATATGAGTGGAGATGAACTTGGGTCAAAATTCAGTTATGCCCCAATTTGGAGGAGGGGGTGATGAGGGGTCAAAAACACAAAAATTGCCCCTTTTTAAGCTAATTGATATAAAATCAAATTTTGTACAGCGTATTCAAAAATCAACGTCCTAAGTTGATTAGGAGAGGAGATATGGGGGTTTTCCCTTTTTTGGACCCTGAAAAAGGACTGTTCCTCCCCTATCTCCCCACCAGATTGAGCTAGGAAGTTGGAATTTGGTAGGTACATTCAGTTGAGGCCGTAGATGTGCTGTTTGGGGGTTCCAACTTTTTAGTTCCATTACTCTCCTCACACCCCCAAAAAAGGGGTAGAGTTTTTTGAGTTGTTCTTCACATAACTTCCCTCCAAACTGAACTAGGAAGCTAAAATGAGATATGTACATTTAGTAGGGGCCTTAGACGTGCCTTCTGGAGGTATCGACGACTTTTCTGTCCCACTTCATCCTCCACCCCGCCCCCCCCTCCCCACCAGCTTCAAAAAGGTGGTTTTTTGGTCGTTTTTCCTTATTTTTTGTGTTTGTTCCTCGCATATCTCCCCTCCACATTTGACTAAGAACTTGAAATTAGGTATGTACATTTAGTAGGGGCTCTAAATGTGTCTTTCGGGGTTCTCTACTTTTCAGCCCCATTTCACGCCTTTACAGTCCTACATATGAACATTTTTGGGCGATTTTTCTTATTTTTTGTGTTTGTTCCTCGCATAACTCCCCTTCAAATTGAGCTAGTAACTTGAAATTATGTATGTATATTTAGTAGGGACCTCAGATGTGCCTTTTGGGGATTTCGTATTTTCAGCTCCACTGAACCCTTGCTACCCGCAATGCTGATTAGAAAAATTGATGCTGAAACTTCGAGAAATGTACCTTTTTCCATCACATTTAGAAAAAAATTTTACCCTCGTTTCGCTCGGGTATTGATATATCCAATAATAACAAAAATCAAGTTCCCGACCCACCCCCCTTCTAAAATCAACTTTAGTTTGCAGAAATATAAACTTTTTTTTCTTACGTTGTAGCTTTTCTACGCTGGAAGGCTAATTTCCCCTCTCAACCCCTGACCAAAGCACCAAATTTTGTCTAACTCGTTATTGTTTTCTAGAACTTCAACACGAATTTTGTCGATTCCCACCTCTGCCCCCCTCATCCACGCTAAAAAAATGGAAAACGAACGTATTTCTTTCTATACCTGAATATAGGTATGATATGTGTATGTATGTAGGTCTAGGTTACACCTACCTACCAGTAGGTATTTAATACATACACTGAAAAACGCTGCGCTGGAGATGTTAAAAGTATCATAAACTCTTAAGTAACAACAGCTTTCAGCATAGATAAAAATAATAGAATATATGACGTACATTTGGTTGTAGAACTGTATCAAAATGCGTACACGCACACAAAAAAATATACAGCCACCGCATCGTACTTACTCGCACGTGTGTTGGTGAACTGAAACGGAATTATGAATGATGATGTCGTAAAGGTTTCGTAGAATATATCATTTTTACGCGCAGACTAGTGCAGAATGCAAGAAGTGGCAACAGCGAAAAACAACTCAAATAGATAAAAACCCGTTGAAAAAAATGTCCTACATACGATTGCTTTTTATTTCGAGTACCATTTTTATAGACAGAAGATCATAAAAATTTCGTTATCAACAATTTTACGCTGCAAACACATACTCCTTTCGTCCTACGTCGTCCTATACATATATTTAGTTTTATATACGTTTACGTATCAACGGGGTCTCGTATGCTGGGGTGAAAAAGAAAAAAAAAAATTCCTAGCGACGTAGTTTTTTGTTTATCAATTTGAACGAAATTTCCGGCCCGAGCGACTCTTTCTCCTCGTCTTTTTGTCTAGCTCGACGATATATGGCGAATACGTACGTATTACGTATATATATTTTCCACCTTTTGAGCGGAGTGTTGAAATGAGCAGATGGAGAAGGTAGAGGAGGAAATGTGTTATCTGTAAGAGCTATGAAAATGTGTAGGGATTTATTTGTCGGGCGTACTTTTTCACTTATTTTATACTTCCCACGTACACTTGGCTGTAGGTTAAAGGTGTAACCATATATCTTTCTTACGCGATGAAAAATTTAAAATACAAAGCTCATAGCTTCAACTTTGATAACTGGATTATTTTCATATGCTTTAAAAGACACGATTAGATTACCTTTTGGGGAATAACGTATATCTGTATCTACGTAATATGTAGGTTGATAGGTATGGTATATCGAAGATAGAGAGGTGGTACATGTGTATACGACTTTGAATAAAAATCATAGATACATACCTACCTACTTACCTACCTACCTACCAACCTACCTACAAAAAAAAGTAAGAAAAAAATCCTCGTGCTTTAATACCAAAGCCTTTATTCTTCTGTCTTGTCTAGAATATTGAAGAATATTAAAAAAAAAAAAAGCAGAGAGAAGTAATACTCGTCTGCCATTCGTAGATACCGAATAGCAAATTTTTTATTCCAGATATTCGATCAGTTTTATTTTCTTTGTAAGATGTCGGTTGGTTGGTTATGGTTGGTACGTTGGTGTACGGGTAATATTTGAATTACGTAATAGGATTTTTCGTATGGTTCCGTTTCACCGATGATTAGCATTGAAAAGCAGAACGTAAAAAGAGAAAAAAATTCCGTCGTATTTATTTTTCCGAATTATATCGAATCATCAAATTACATTTTTCAATTGACGTATTCTTTTTTCTCGTCGCATTCTTTTCATTTTCGACACAATTTTTACGTTGAAGATTGAGATGAAAGGATGTAATGAAATAGGATAAAAATGCTCTGTAGAAAATCAAATAAACAGATAGAAATAGGTAGAATGGAATTAGTACTTTAATTTAATTGATGTTGGCACCGTTATTAAAATGCTTGAAAATGAAAAACGATCATTTCGAATTAATATTAAAGCTTGCTATTAGCGATTGTAAAGATGACATTTCCCATTAGCTAGAAAATTTCGCTGTATGATCCCAGTTGAGACGATTTTATTTTATTTTTTTTTATTTTTTTTTCTCTTCTTTTTTTTTGTTAATAGGAAGAGCAGATTAGAAGCAAAAAGCAAAAATGTAGCTTCGTTCAATAATATAATATTTAAAGAAAAAAAAAGCATCGCAAAGTAATGCTTTTTCAACCTTGATCCTTTTTTTCTAATCAGTAATAAAAGCAGGAAGGGTAGATTGGGGCTAAAAAGTTGAAACCACCAAAAGGCACATCTAGAAATCTACTCACCAAATTCAACTTAATGGCTCCATTTGAAGAGGAGTAATGGCAGAAACACACCCAAAAAATTAGAAAAATCGGTCAAAAAACTACACTTTTGGGGCTGTAAGAGGATGCTATGAGGCTAAAAATTTAAGACCCCCAAAAAGCATGTCTAGAACCCTTATTAAATGTACATACGGAATTGCAACCACCTAGATCGATTTGGTGGCGAGGTAGGAGAGAAAGAGCCCTTTTGTCCAGTTCAGATAAGGGCGAACCCCCCATATCCCCTTTCTAATTCACCTAGGAGGCTGAATTTTTGATATGATATGCAACTTTCGATTTCCTATCGATGGGTTAAAAAAGAAATAATTTTTGTGGTTTTGGTACATCGGCACCCCCTCCCCCAAATTTAGACATGATTGAATTTTGATACTACGTCGTACCCACTCAAATGTATGTAATCCTCCACCAAACTGAACTGATTTGCTGAATTGGAGCGGTATTGATCGGTATCGAGCTGAGTAAATTATCTTAGTCTTCGGAGGAAAAAATTCGCCAGCACCAAAAAAGCATATTTCAGGGGCTGTGAGGAGGGCGCAATAAGGCTGAAAATTCGGAACCACCAAAAAACATATCTAGAACCTTTATTGAATGTTTATACAAAATTTTTACTTCCTAGGTCAATTCGGTGGGGAGATAAGAGAGGAATAGCCCAAGCCCTCATCTCTCTCCTCTTAATTGACCTAGAAGGTTGATTTTTGGATATGTTATGCAACTTTGGATTCTCCATTGATTGGCTTGAAAAGGAACAATTTTTGCATTTTTGGTTATTCAGCACTTCCTAACTCCAAATTTGAGCATTACTAAATTTTGACCCAAGGTCACCTTCACTCATATATATCTAATTCACCGCCAAACTGAGCCGATTGACTCAATTCGGAGCCAATTTGGTCAGTATCAAGCTGAGTAAATGATTTTAGTGTTCAGAAAAAAAAAAATTAAAAATAAATATCTGGCATGACCAAAAATAGTCATATTGGTCTTCTAGTACCCCAAAACGGATTGTGTTGATTTCCCCTCCCCCCTCCCATCTGCCGTAGAACGATAAGCTGTAATAGCCTGCGTTTCATTGACAATAGACCTAGAAAATCAGGGTAATGACTTGAACAACGTATTTTGAGTGCTCACGTTTTAAATTAAATAAGTATCCTGATTACATCCAAATTGCAGAAAAAAAATTTAAATTAGATCTTTGAATCTGTACTGAAATAGGTTAAGTGAGATTTGAGAGCACTTTTTACATCATTCCCCTCGTAACCTCTCCCTTCTCCTCCTAGGGAAAATTCTAGCTGTTGGAAATGTAAGATGTGCAATGTGACATTTTGAATGATTTTTTTTTTCAATTTCATAATGTAAATCAACCAGAATATTTCTTTAAAAACTAGTTACGATTCTACAATTGAAAGAAGAAATATTTGAATCACGTCACTTATCAACTTCCTTCGTTGAGTAATTAAATTTTCTCACCATTCAATTACAAGCTTTCTTTTAGTTAGGAATAAAAATGCGCGCAGTAATTAAAAAACAACAAAATTTCATCGTTGCAGGGTGAGCCAAGAAGATACACCTATAGACCCACGAGTGCGAAAGCCGACAACCATTAAAAAGTTAATTTCAGTGCTTAATTTTCGCCTCTAGCTTGCAACGTAAATATTTACGCCAATGTAAAAAGTTTCTTCGAAGATGGGAATTTGTGAAAATTGCAAAAATTTCAGCATTCTTTCGTGTACGTTCAACATTTTATCTGGATGTACCTAGTGGTAGATCTAAGGTCTATGTAGGTATAGGTAGTTTGGAAAATGAAATTAGATTGAGAAAAATCGTGTTTTATTGCTTTATTTGTTTGTACGTGCGTTCAGGATTGCTTATTTTTTTGCTTGTGTGTGAAGTGGAAAATTAACTTGTACGTGTTTATTATACCGAACATTACTTTTCATTTTGTTGCTCTTTTAGCAACCGCTTGAACCGATTTAAATAATAAAATGACTTGCAGATATTGAAAAGATTTTTTTTTTTAAATCAGAAAATTATGAATTTTTTAAAGATAATGCAAAAACATAATAATTTGTTTCATTTTAAATAGCTCATTTCTTCCTGAGGAATTTTTTGTATCCGTTTAAATATTTCTTATTTGAATCATTGTACAGATTATAACCACTAAAATTTGATTTTAAAGTTAAATTGATGATAAATTGAAAAAAAATGAGTGGAGCTGGCCTTGCACCATAATCCAACCATGTCCAAAGTGTTAAAAAAAAACAATGCATCCTCTCCAGCTCTGAAAAAGTAGTTGTACCATCAACAGTTAACCATCAATAGCAAGACCATTGCACTATCAACAGTTGATCATCAATAAAGGGACTGAACTCAAATAGTGAGACTGTCAATAGCAAGACTGTAAATGGTGAGACTGCCAATAGTCACAATAGGGAGACTGCCAATAGTCACAATAGGGAGACTGTCAATTGCGAGACCATCAATAATGAGACTATCAATAGTGAGTCTACCAATAGTGAGACTGTTAATAGTGAGACCATAAATAGTGAGACTGTCAGTTGTTAAACATCAACAGCAAGACCGATGTACTATCAATATACAACTATCAATAAGCAGACTATACTCCAACAGTAAGACTGTCAATAGCAAGACTGTCAATAGGGAAACTATCAACAGTGAAACGATCAATAGTGAGACCATCAAGAGTGACACCATTGCACTGTCAATATTGACCATCAATAGCATGGCCACTGCACCATCCACAGTTGACCATCAATAAGGAAACTTGACTCCAATACTGAGACTGTCAATAGCGAGGCTGTAAATAGCGAGACTGTAAATGGTGAGTCTGTTAATAGCAAGACCATTAATTGTGTGACTTTCAATAGTTAGACCATCAAAAGCAAGACTGTCGATAGTGAGACTTAGCTATACCACTGCACCATCAACAGTTGATCATCAATAGTGAGATTAGACCACCAATAGCAGGACTATCAATAGTGATATGATGCATAGTGAGATCATGGATAGTAAGATTATCGGTAACAAAACTCTCATTAGCGAGATCATCGCACTGGCAACAGTTAACCATCAGTAACAAGACTAGACTATCAATAGCCAAACAACCAATAACAAGACTATCAATAGCAAGATTGTCAATAGCGAGATTATTGATGGTGAGACCATTAATAGAGAGACTATCAATAATGAGACCATTGCGCCATCAGCAGTATCAATAATGAGACTATTGCACCATCAACAGTCGACCATCAATATCGAGACCATCGCACAGTAAACAGCTAACCATCAGTATCCAGACTATCACATTCTGAACATCAACTTGAATGTTATGAAAAATTTGCTTCGCAGTTTTTTCATTGCATCCAAGCTAATGCTCTGGATTCTGATGGCCCTGGTAGCAAAGGGTCAAATGTTAAAGATGAACTGTTGATAGCCCAGATCTCGATGATCAACTCTCGATAGCTTGACCATCAATTCTTACTGATTAAGTGTTGACGGATCTATACCATCAATAGTTGACAGTCTGAATCTTAATGGTGCAGATGTTGATGGTCTACTATTTATGGCAAATTATTGACGGTCCACCGCTGACCACCAATTGTTAATGGTCCAGTTTTGACAGATTTAGACTCAACATTTGGATTAATGGTCAAATGTTAAAGATGAACTGTTGATAGCCCAGATCTCGATGATCAACTCTCGATAGCTTGACCATCAATTCTTACTGATTAAGTGTTGACGGATCTATACCATCAATAGTTGACAGTCTGAATCTTAATGGTGCAGATGTTGATGGTCTACTATTTATGGCAAATTATTGACGGTCCACCGCTGACCACCAATTGTTAATGGTCCAGTTTTGACATATTTAGACTGTCAACATTTGGATTATGTTTGATAAAAAAGTTAAATGTTAAAAAAAAATGCCAAGTAAAATTTTCAAAATTCTGAATATTACAAGAAAATTACGGATCAAATTTGAATTTATACTGAAGTGGGGGGGGGGTGAAATGCTCACTAATTTAGGATCATTATATCAGATAAAAATTTGAAATGCCTATAATTGTCAGTTTCTTGTTCAGCATCTGTTCAATAATGTCTAAACATAAATTGTGATGGTAACAATTTTTTTATTCCTTTTTTTTTCTGCTTTATAGCTGAGAGAAATAAATTTTTATATAATTTTTGATGAATTCTAATCGTGAACCTCCACTTCCCTCTCCACCCACCATAAAAAACAACTTTATCAATTATTAAAAATATTAAAATGTATTCTTTCAGGTTTTTTTTTTCTCTACGCATTGAAATAATTGATTATATTTGAAAAATATAAATTTTAACAAGATCAATCAAGCTGGTCTTGATGAAAAAAAATTTGAGTACTTTTTATACCCTCTGCTCTCCTCACACCATGACAATCTTCACGATAAAGCTGTTTCGTTGAAATGAAAAATTTACAAATATAATGGTCTTATTATTGCGGCTTGTGGCTCAAATTTTCCATCAAAACAAACGTGTAGATAACGTCAAAATTGACCCACCGTCTTGCGTCTCTTCTTATCACATTATTCTGACGTTTCACCAATTCACGAAACGAAAGTCAGATGTAATTTCAAAGAGAAAATTTTTCAATTTATACGAACCGCTTGAGGAATAACCTCGCTGCACCGGTAGGTATATAAATATTTAGCATTAATTTTTGCTGCTTGACTTTGGACGAGAGCAAATTTCTCCTTTCGTTGCTCGTGCCTCTTGATAGGTAGGATAAAACGAAACACCAACCTGCTTGAAGCGTAAAGGAATAAAATCCGTTTAAAAGCCGGCGCTAATACCCTTTTCAGTATAGGTCTTGTGTCAGGGTTCAACGTCACAAAAACACCTCCACGGTCTGAAGAACTAGCTATAGGTGAGGTATGTACGCTCGCTTATAATCGGCAAAAAATTTACGACTTGGTTATACGCGGCTGAGAATATACTGCTCGTATAATAAAGCCTGAAATTAAACTCATTAAAACAGATGATAAATGCAAAAATTAAACGATACGCGTTGGCAAGTATCCAAAAATCATATTCGTCGTAGCGTTGAACCCCTGCTCTGTTTTAGAGATTCGATTTGATATGCGTTTGTCGTTTTTGTTTATCTTAATTGACGCTAATACGAAAAACACGTCGCATCGCGTCGCTCGGCTTATCGGTAAGTCTTAAAAATTACGATTATCTTTGTCAAAGTCATCAGCAGTTGTCGCAAAAATGTGCAGGTGTGCCAAGCATTCGGATGAAAAGGTGATATGAAACATAGCACAAGAGTGCTGTAAGTAGTAAGAACGCATACAATGGTAATCGAAATATATCTATGTATAACGTATAAGGCCGAGGCGCGAAAGGTTAACACACCGTAGCTTACTTTCTAAATATTTGAATTTCTCTGTCAGTTCGCGAGAATATTTATCGTTTGAAATATTTACGTGCGCGTATAACTAACCAGCCTCGATCAATAAAGCTTTCGCAACAATAAGTTTTGCCAAAAGTTTTCACTCATAGTCTTAGATTGAAATTTCACAAAATTTACCATTAATTACGTTGATAATTATGAAGCTCAGACGAAAACAAATGTGTTGCTCTAGAAAACTTTGTTCACTATACAGCGATATAAAGTGAAAGATACAGAATGGTTAATTAAACTAAAACTAGTACATCTGTCAAGCTTTTAACGTTCCTAAGATGAAAGATTTCATCGCACGATGGTCACCCAAGCTTTTAATTAGGCTCGTTAATAAGCTCGATGATAGTGTACCCTGTCTTTATTTACATACATTCATTATACACTGTGCCTTCGAAGGTGTTATACAATTCGCGAGAACAGTATTGCAATTATAAAGATGCTTGATTAATTAGTATGATGTAAAATATAGGCATATTTGGAGGTAAAATAAGTATAAATCTTGTCTCGTTTCAATGATTTTTCAGGAATGTAGCAGAATTGTTGGGGTGTTTTTGTAATCGAACCCCAATGTCTGGTATTTAATTTTGATGTCCATCCTATTCTAACGAATTAATTTCCATTATTAATTATGGTAAGTCAATTCCTATTCCTTAATTAGGTAGTTTAAATCAGTACAAATATTGTATATTAACTAACATCATTTCGAAGGATTCTACAAACGCTAATGAGATAACCAAGATAAAAGATCAAATAGAATCAGAAAACGGTTCTCATTAGTTGTATAAATTTATATGAACAAAAAAAAATCAAAATTTAGCTGAGAAGTCATAAATAAAAATTGCAAATTTCAACTATCTGACTCATATCAACACTGATTTTTAATTTGATTGTCTGTATCATTTTTTCGACGAAAACTAGGCTATTACGATCTATCGATTAAAGGTGGATGAGAGGGGGAGGAGGAATATCAAAAATACCCGTTGCGGAATCCTAGAAAACCATTACAACGATGTTTCTTTTCATTAAAAAAATTTTTCTGCCGCTCGCTCTCCCCTCCCCCTAATAAGAATCATGTGCTCAGCCCGATATAAACCAAAATCAATCAAACTATGGAAATATGCTTAGATCAACTGTGGATTTAATATTTTTGAGTAGGAATGACCTAGGTTCATAAATTATTTACACCTAAATTTGGGGTTAAAATTGCAAAAAATGTTTCTTTTCAAGTCAGTCGATAGACGATGTTCGAAGCCAACTTATTTAAGGCTAAATATTTGCTGCAATTTCATAAATGAAGGCAAGATTCATGATTTAGCAATCAGATCAACAAACATAACCTTAAGCTTCTGTACTTACAAACATTTGACATTTTTTCTTCACTTTATTCATATGGGATGTTTGGTCTTAGTACTACTTCCTTCATACCACAAATACAGCAACTGAAGTTAAACCTATGTACAATGTTTTGCCTATACTAAAACTTGCGGGAGGAAAAATACAAGAATCTGATTTTTAGCCAGATTTTCTATATCATATTGTCAATGAAAAACGCGACTATTACGGTCTATTGACCAATGTCAAATGAGAAGGGGGAGAGTGGAATATCAACAAAGCCCGTTGTCGGGTTCTAGACGACCATTAGGTCTTTTTTTGGCCATGTGAGGTATCTATTACCTTAATTTTCTATGTCATAATGTCAATGAAAACCTGGCTATTAGAGTCTATCGACCAACGGCGGATGAGGGGGGGGGGGATATCAACAAAATCCGTTTTGGGGCCCTAAAAGACCATTAAGACGATTTTTAGCCGTATCAGATATTGATTTTATCCCCCAAACATTAAAATCATTTACTTTGCTCGATACTGACCAAAATCTTTCCAATTCAGTCAATCGGCTAAGTTTGGCGATAGATTAGATATATATGAGTGGGGATGACATTGGATCAAAATTCAATTTTTCCCCATTATGGTGGAGGGGTACTGAGGGGCCAAATACACAAAAATTGTTTCTTTTTGAGTTTATCGATAGAAAATCGAAAGTTGTACAACAATCCAGAATTTAACCTTCTAGATTACTTAGGAGGGAGATATAAGGGGTTTTCCCTCTTTTTGACCTTGAAAAGGGCTGTTCCTCCCTTATTTTTCCTACCAATTGAGCTAGGAAGTTGAAATTTGGTGCGTAGGCTTGGTAGAGGCCTTTTAATGTGCTCTTTTGGAGCTTTAACTTTTTAAGCTGACTGCCCCCTTCACTGATGTGGAAATGTAGTTTTTTTTGTAGGTTTTTCTTATTTTTTGCGTTTGCTCCTCGCAAAAATTTGTAAGTTTTTTAGTTTTTGCCAAACACTTCAAAAGTGATTATGCGCACCTTAAAATTTTAAAGTGAAGGGGAGAGCACCTTCGACTCAGTACTCGAAATAGTAACACTGAGGGTTTCAGAGTTGTGAGAGGATGTACCTAAAAGGTACATCTCAGAACAATACTAAATCTACATAGCGATTTTCAACTTCCTAGTCCAATTTGGAAGGCGGTGAAAGATATGCGAGGGACAAACTCAGAACTATAAAAAAAACTGACCCAAAAACCACTTTTTTGAGGCTGTGATGGGGTGCAATGAGGCTTAAAAATTGGAGACCACAAAAGACACATTTAGGATTCATAATTAATCTACTTACAAAATTTACACTTTCTTGCTCAATTTAGAGGGGAGTTATGCGAGGAACAAACTAAAAAAATGCGAAAAAAACAACCAAAAACCACATATTCGGGGCTGTGATGAGGTGAAATGGGGCTGAAAAGTCGAAACCACCAAAACGCACATCTAGGGCTTTTACTAAATGTACATACCTAATTTTAAGTTCCTAGCTCAATTTGGATGGGATTTATGCGAAGAGCAAACTCAAATTACAGGAAAAACCGACCAAAGAACGAGCTTTTCGAGGCTGTGAGGGGGTGCAATGGAGTCTGAAGCGTCGAGACGCCCGAAAAGTACATATACGGTTCCTGGTATGCCCACGTACCAAATTTCAATTTTCTGGCTCAATTTAGGGCGGGGGAAGGAGGAGTATACGAATAACAAAGTAAAAATATGAGGAAATCCACCTAAAAAAAACACATTTTTAGTGTTGTGAGGGAGCATAATGAGACTGAATAGTCTAGAACCCCAAAAAGCACATCCCAGTCTACATACCATATTTCTACTTCCCTACTCAATTTGAAGGGGAGAAAGGGAAAGAGCAGCCTTTTTCATGTTCAAAAAAGGGGGGAAGTCATATCTCTCCCCGCCTCCCTAATTGAACCAAAAGGCTGATTTTTGGAGATCTTATACAACTTTGGATTCTCTATCGATTGGCTAAAAAGAGAACAATTTTGCGGTTTTGACCCCATACCACTCCCTCTCCCATATTTGGGTATGACTGAATTTTGACCCAAAGTCGTCCCCACTCCTGTACAACTAATTCGCCGCCATTCTAAGCCTTTTTACGAAATTAGAGGGATTTTGGTCGGTATCGAGCAGAGTAAATAATGTTAGTTTTGGAGTTGGAAGGAGAAAGAAATATTTGATATCGCCAAAAAATTGGTTTTAATTATCTTCCAGGACTCCCAGAATAGATTTTGTTGATTACCCTAACTCCAAGCTTCTGTTAAATTTTCATTGACAATATGACATAGAAAATGTGGCTGAAAACTGGACCAGAGATAGAAATACTACGTTTCTCGATACCTACATTCAAAAAGTATCTAGTTTTCTTTGATAAAAGTTGGCTGAAAACCCGGCCTGGCTATTCAAAGCGCTAATTTGTAACTTATTATTTTAATAGCGTCAAAGTGATCAAACTTAGCTTTATCATAAATTTATACTAATTCAACATTATTAAACTTATCGTGTAAGAAGATAGGTTCAACTTTTAGTATACAAGTGTACCCCTGCAGCCATAAAACAGGATATTTTAACACCTTAATATATTTTTTTGAAAATTCAACTTGTCAAGCTAGCTATCGACTGACATCGGTTGGTATTTCGTTTAAAGTACTCGGATAAAATTTAAAGTAGCTTATACGAGCACGATAAGGCCTAGATAATTTTCGCAAATTTTAATGACTCGCCAAAGGCTGACCTTCTAACATCGAATGATACTACCCTTATTTGCCTGTATCTTCCTTATATACTTCGGATAGGTACCTATTTCGAAAGAAAACCTTACGCTGCGTAGCATGAAAAGGCATGGTTTGGCCATTTTCTTCGTCTACTTTTACCACAAAAGACGACGAAAAATTATACCCCGAAGTGAGATGAAAACTGGTACGGTAGAGATATTGCGAAATTCGACACCGAAACGATAACTTACTTACATAAATTTCGACGAATAGAAATTCGAGAATCGTAATCGCATCTTTTTAATTGGTTTGATAGAATTTTTTCACATTTTACTCGCCTAATGTATCTCGTTATCTTCGTTATTTGTAATCGGATATACGTGAATTTTTTTAAAAGCTTTCGGTGCAGATTTTCGATGAAAAATTCATCTGGAAAGCGCACCTAGATTTAGTTTCGTTGGTAATTGGATTGATTGTGCTGAACATAACTGAGCACTAATCATCACCTATTTCGTGGAAATTTTTTCTCCTTTTCTCGACTCGTCGCGTCGCACGCTGATTTATTTTCATTTCGTAGCAGATTTTTTACTTCTTCCAAATTGGTACAGCAATTTTTGTTACATTATGTCGGCTAAGAAGCCAGATACCTACGTTGATGTGACATTTGTCACTATCAATCTATGTAACGTTCCATTTTAAGTAAATAAAACTGCATTGTATAACTCACAAATGATGAACGTGCGACGACAGATGTAATATTACTCGCAGCATCTCTTACCTACTCGAGCGTATTGCTCGTTTCTTTCTTTTTCTCTCTCTCTCTCTCTCTCTCTCTTTCCCTTTATTTTTTCTTTCATTATCTTCAAACGCGAAAGAAATATTTAGTCGTTTTATTCGCCCCCGTTGTGTGCTAGATTTTAACGAAAGATGTCATTTAGTCAACAAAGGTACCTACATTATACCGTAGGACCAGAGCTACGACCGTACAAATGTTCCGTCCTATTATTGCTCGTTAAGAAAAACTAGATACGTATTGCAAATACTCGTACAACTGATAAGAAAAGTAAAATTATTCGACGAAAAAAAAAAATACACAAGTACATAAAGCAGAAGAAGAAACAGATTTTATTCAAACGACCGACCATTTTTTTTTTTTTTTTTTGAATTACACCGCCAAATTATACTTACACGTTTAGATAAACACTTCGACTTCGATTCGACCATTTATAATAACAAAAGAGCAACCCAACGTTACATTTTTTCCCCTTACTCTTTCGCTGGCTCCTTTTCTTTAGAACATGACAAAATGGTGTACTACATTGTACCTAAACTTATACAAAGGGTAGCAGTTTCCGAAAGATTGTAACGTTTTTATATACCTAACTTAGTTGCAAGCGTCATAATTCAAAACTAACCGCGGAGCCCGAGCCTTTCAAAAGGCTAAATAAACCGTCTTTTAATGTATTTAACTATATAGTTGGCAGATCGATAAGAAGCAACACTTTTAGCAATTACGTCGATTAAACATTCTCGCCTTTATCGTCTTATCTTGTCTAAAGTGATTAAATGTCAGATGGGGGTATTTTTCCAGCCACTGGTCCAATTTCAAGCGAAATTTCTTACGTGGTCATTTTAGTATTTTAATGAACAGGTAGCTCCTTGTGATGATGTAATACGTACCCGGAGCTTTGTAAGTTATAAATGTAATTTTGTAGGCTTTAGTTCAATTTGAGGGGGCGGAGGGTGGAGAGGAATGACGATTTAATTTGGTCCATGTGGAAGGTTTTGTTTTGATTTTTTTATAAATAATTTTGGGTTCTGAAATGCATTGAGCTGATTAGTAATGAAAAAAGGAGATTGTGTTGTTGAATATTTGAGCATATTCCATTTTATCACCTGAAAAGACTGATTTGATTTAGTATAACATCTAGTCGTAGGTGTGTATCATGTACAGCTTTTAATTTATTATTGATCAGTTCGAAAATCGACTCATTTAAGGCCAAATATTTGCTGCAATTTCATGAATGACGACTATATTAATGACTTGGCAATCAGACCAACAAACATAATCTTTAGTTCTTGTATTTACCAACATTTGAAATTTTTTCTTGACTTTGTGCATACAGAGTGTTTCGTCTTAGTGCCTACTACTTCCTTCATACCACAAGTACAGCAACTAAAGTTAGAGCTATGTGTAATATTTTGCCTTCACTAAAAATTGCAGGATATCGACGAAAATCGATTAAGTTAGGAAAATAGATTTCAAATAGGGGTAGATTTGATATTCTAGAGTGGAAGTAAACTGAGGTTAAAATTTAGTTAGACTCTGGGAGGAGTGGACTCGTTTGTTTATCAGCCAGTCAATAAACCATCCAAAGTTGTAAAACATTAAAAAATCACCATCCTAGATCTACTAGGAGGTTCCCTTCTAGTATTTATACTTAGTAGAGGCCATGAACGTCCTTTTTGAGGGTTTCAACTTTTCAGACCCAATGGCTCCTCACAGCCCTAGATTTGATTTTCTGAGCTGGTTCTCTTACGTTTTGAGTTGTGCCTGGAATAACTCCCCTCCAAATTAAGGTAGGAAATTGAAATTTGATATGTACATTTAGTAAGTGTTCTAGATGTACGTTTTTGTAGGGTGTGTAGAATTTTCATCCTTGTTGTATCCCCTCACAGCCATGAAAATAGAAACCACATTTTAGGGCTGTAAAGAATCACATTGAGGATGAAAAGTAGGAACCCTCGAAAGCACATCCTACATACATAACATTTACATATAAAATTTGAACTTCCTAGCTCAATTCGAAGGGAAGTTATGCCAGGAACAAACTCAAAAAAGATGACATTAGTGGACTGTCACAGCAGTGTGACATCGTCCTTAGACTGATATTAGTGGACAGATTTTTATGGCCTGGAATGACATCAGTGGACTTATTTTACGGAAGATTAATTTTATGATTGTAAGTCGAAATGTTGAGAAAAGTTACAAATGTTTGAAGTTGACTCGTCAAAATAGTGAACCTTGACCTTATATCGGTTTTATGATTTTCAGTTGGAATGTCGTCAAGCGTTGACCCGCTGAAATTGAGCTTGACCCTGAATTGATTTTAAAATTTCAAATCGAAATGTTGAGAAAAATTAGTTGACTTTTACTTGAGTTGATTTTATGATTTTAACTTGAAATGCTGGGGAAAATTACTAAGTGACAAGTATTAAATAAAAAAAGGAAGAAAAAAAATTGTACCAATTACATTTAAAATATCAAATCTTACATTCTTTTGATATTTACTCTTTGCGTGCAAAGAGTTCCAAGTATGTATCTAATCTGCCACCAATTTAAGCCTATTAACTGGATTGGAGTGATTTTGGTCAGTATCGAGCAAAGTAAGTAATTTTGGTGGGGGGGGGGGGGGAAAAAAAAAAATAAAAAACATTCCCAAAAATAATTTGGGGGGGGGGGGGGGAATAAAAATAAATATGTAACATTGCCAAAAATAATTTTAATGGTGTTTTAGTACTGGAAAACGGATTTTGTTGATATTCCTCCTTCCCTCATCCGTTGTTCGAGACCATAATAGCGTGGCAGAAAAAATCAGGCAAAAAACTATAACATGATACCTACTTTTTCTTCAAAATTTTTAAAATAATTTTGGAGAAAATATAATCATGAAAAATAGGGTAGGGCTACCCTCTTACTTCAAAAAAAGAAAAAAACATTTTCCAGTTGGATTTTTATCAGTGCTTTTTTTTAAGTTTTCGGTCTAAAATTTGAAATTTTTTGTGAAATTATTATGCTTTTACTTACATTATTGAAGATATTTCACAAGCCACCTAACCTTCACTTCTACTTTTTTTTTTTAGGCTTCTGCCACATATACAACATATGCATTACACTTTGGTGCAATCTGCGCGTCACTAGCACTTTTGGATAAATAGTTGGAAATTTTTGAAAATGGTCTGAAATAATCAGAAAAAAAAATCCGTTTCTTTGTATCTTTGCCCCTGCAATGATTTGGATAGTCAAAACATTGAACATGCGTCTAACTTGTGTTGCTGTACTTGTTAGATGAAGGAAGTAGTATTGAAACCGAAACACCCTGTAGAAAGTAATTGACAGAAAATTTTACAATCTAATTATTATATCGATAAAGAATACGTCGAGTAGATCATTTTAACCAACCCCTCATCTCATGTGCCCAAAAAATTGTCATTTTAATACAACTTGGCATTTATCATAGTGAAATCAAGCTAATCTCGTTTCATGTTTATTCGAGGGCAACAATTTCTCACAAATTTGAAAATGTTTAGAGTAAAATCAAGTACGTAACCACATATTAACCTACTACATCATCGTGGGATTATTTTTTGTTAGGTCAAAACCGCTAGAACCATTTTTTGGTTATCTTTCGCATTGCACACGTTGCACACGATGAATAAAAAATTCCACCTAGAGGTTTTCTCCTTTCTTCATGTAATTACTCGCGAGTTACACAAAACCAAGTAAAAAGCAAAAAGGTATAGCTCGGCGAACAAAAAACCATCCGACCCGGACGATTATTGCGAATACGAACCGGGTTAATTTTTCAACTTTATAACGAGCTTTTTCGACCGTTTACAAATGTTAAAAGAGGGAATGTAATTTTAAACACGATATAAACATAATTAGAACAGACAAATTTCGGTAGCTTTCTCGTATTTGTGCACATTTCCCTACCTGGCCTGACTGCCTCGACTGAAATGTAGATTACTTGTAACAAATTTCTATTTATTTATGTGTGTATATTCGCTCGCGTCTAATTTATTCATCTTTTTTAACGTATGTGCTTATCAAATTCATTTTGTACACTAATCAGTTTCCCACTTGGAGATCGAATAATTCTCATGCCTAAAAGGGATTTGGATCTGTTGTACTTTCTTTTGAATGCACTATTGAAAAATAAACATCGCAATGAAATACTTTCTGAGCCTGATTATTGTAAAAATGTGCTGAGGGTACAAGTGTATATTGATGTGAACAGCTGAAACTCCTAAAAGGCAAATTTAGGACCCTTACTAATGTAAGTCTTATTACCAAATTTCTACCCTCAAGCTCAATTTGGAGGGGAGTCACCCCTTCCTCTAAATTCGGATATGACTGAATTTTGACCTAGGGTCATATACACTCAAAAATGTCGAATCTGCAGTCAATCTTGGTCAGCATCGAGCTGAGCAAATGGTTTTTAGTTTAGGGGGAGGGGGATAAATGGAATAAATATCTGACATGGCCCAAAAATGACTTTAACGGTCTTCTAGGACAACAAAACTGATTTTATTGATACTCCTGGTTTTTATTGACAATATCACATAGAAAATCAGGCTAATAAAGATTCGATGTAGCCAAAAATTGTCTCAGTGGGCTTGTAAGACCTGAAAATGGATTTTTTCGAGACTAGTCTCCTTTACAAACACCTTAGGTCGATGACCAATAAAAATATTTAAAAGGTCGGACGTATTGAAATCATCTCTACGGAATTGTTGGTTATAAAATTATTACATTCGAGCAAAAATGATGGTGTAATGAAAATCTAGGGTAAAAGGAGTCTAATAAGATTACCACTCGTTTATCCTCTTCATCAACCTGGTCGTGCTAGCTTCGGGATATTTTCATAAACCTTCGGGAAATGCGACTAAAAACTAGTGTCGAGACACATCGAGTGTAATGTACCCAATAGTAATACATACATATAACGATGAATGAATCAATAAAGACGTCCCATCGGGACATTCGTTATGTGAAGTCAATGTAAGTTTGTCAAGGTTTCATTTACTCGACGAGAGAAAAAGTAAAATAGCACTAATGGTTGAATAAATTCATCTAAGCGTGTAGACCCGGTTTGTCAGCATATTCAAAGTTTCAATGACCTAAGGAGTTGATATTTAGGTAAGCTGAATTATTCGGTGGAGACGGGGACAGGGGGGGGGAGTTATTACCAACAGTATTCATTTTTCGATCAATGGGCCACAAATCGAAGTTTTAAGATTTTCAAACAATGCTTTGGGAAGTCCATCTTGATTAGCCCGATTTTCTATGCCATATTTTCAATATGGTGGATAAAGGGAGGAGTATCGACGAAATACGTTTTGGGGTCTTGGAAGATTATTGAGATCATTTTTGGACTTGTCAGATATTTAATTTGTTTTAACAACGAAAGATGTTTAATAGCGCATTGTACACTTGACCATCAACAGTAGACCATCAAAATCCAGATTATTCAAATTTTGATGGCCTTAACATTCATGGTCAGTTGTTCTGGGTTGTTAACGTCTAGATCGTCAACATTCAACATGATGGCAGTCCAGATATTGATGGTCAACTGTTGATAGTCTGTTGGTGATAGTCCGGATCTCGATGGTCTATTATGATGGCCAAATGTTGATGGATCTGGACCATCAAGAGTTGACAGTCCAAATTTTGATAGTGCAGATGCAGAGCCTCAGCGGGGGGGTGCAGGGATGAGAAGTCGACCCCCCCCCCCTGAAAAAGCTGTTAGTTATTCGGAAAATTTTTAAGTTATTTGAAAAAAATGAAAAAATTGAAAATTTGGCGTTGGGTAAATTTTACAGAACATTGAGAAAAATTCGTTGAAATTTTTTTTATTTTTTTCAGAAACTGAAAATATTTTACTCAGTTTGATACCTGCCAAAATCGATCAAATTCAGCCGATAGGTTTAGATTGGTGATGGATTTGAATTTTTTGAGTGGGAATGACCTTGGGTCAAGACTCAATGATGCCCAAATTTGAGCGAGGAGTTACCGAAAGGCTAAAAAGGCCAAAATTATTTCTTTTTGAGCCAATCGATAGAAAAACAAAAGTTGTACGACATGCTCAAAAATCAGCCCGCTAGGTCAATTAGGAGGGGCGATATGGGAGGTTTTCCTTTTTTTTATCGTGAAAAAAAAACTGCTCCACTTATAACTCTACTTTGAATGTAGATAGAGGGTAGAAATTTAGTATGTGAATTAAAAATGAACTAGGGATAAGCTCCCAGGGAGTCTCAGTTTTTTTTACTCTCGCACCATTCACGCCAATCAACCCAAAAATATGAATATTTTAGTAATTCAACATCGGTACAGCTTACTCCGATTAATCTGAGAGCCTAAAATTTCACATACCAAAGATCAATTAGGGAACCAATGACGTCAGCTTTTCTTTTCCAAACTATGTACCTCAACTCTTTAGCATAAATTTCATGCATACATGAAATTTCAAGAACATCAAACCAAAATTTTTACTTTTATGATTAAATGATCTTGGGGGATGAACTTGGGTCAAAATTCACTTATTCCCCAATTTGAGCAAAGGGGTTCTGAGAGGCCAAAAAAATAAAAATTATTCCTTTTCAAGTCAATCGATAGAGAATCAAAAGTTGCCTAATATATCCAAAAGTCAACCTTTCAAGTCAATTAGGAGGGGAGATATAGGGGTTTTTCGCTATTTTAACCTTAAAAAAGGGCTGTTCCTCCCTTGTTTCCCCTACAAAATTGAGCTAGGAATTTGAAATTTAGTACGCACATTTAATTGGGGCCCTAGATTTGTCTTTTGGAGGTTCGGATTTTTTTATCACCATTACACCCGCTCACAGTTCCAAAAAAGTGTTTTTTTGATAGGTTTTTCTCATTTTTTGAATTTTTTCCTCACATAACTCCCCTTCAAATTGAGTGAGGAACTTGAAATTGGGTATGTACAATTAGTGAGGGACCTGAATGTGCCTTTTGGAGATCTTGACTTTTCAGCCCTCTTTGACTCCCTCACAAACTCAAAAAAGCGGTTTTTTGGTTGTTTTTTCTTATTTTTTTAGTTTGTTCCTCGCATAACACCCCTCCAAATTCAGCAACGAACTTTAAATTAGGTATGTACATTTAGTGCGGGATCAAGATGTGCCTTTTGGAGGTCTCGTCTTTGTAGCTGCACTGATCCTTTCCTACCCATAATGCTGATTAGAAAAATTGCATATATTTTCTTTTTCAAGTTTTTAAATGTTTTAAAGACGAATAAAATCTCTTAATGGACGTTTCTACTCATTTCAAAAAAAATCTAAAAATTACCTACCGCCGCATCCGCAAATTACTCAAGACGCACAAATTTCATTCCACTTTTGAAAATTTAGTTTCTGTTAGAATACTCATTTGAAATTGATTTTTTCGTGGAAACCAGCGAGATGAGAAGGAAGTTGTAAATCTATAATGGTACTCGTCTATGTGCCATGAAGATATTACTTATCTCACGAGGCAAATTTACCATTCTTATCCATCCATGCTTTTTAAAAATTAATTACAAAATTGCTTTTAACCTTTCGAATGAATGAAATGCCCGTTTACTATGATGATAAACATACCATATGAGCTGGTACCTTACCTACCCGCATGTAAATTAGCTACCATAGCATGGTTTAAAAATTCTAATATAAAACTTTGTTATTTCGGCGTCCATTAGTAGCAAATTAATCGCGAACGAATTCGTATTCGCGAACACCTGCTGATAAGGTCTATACGTATAATTTAATTTTAATCCGACGTCAAACGTTCGCGTTAGCTGGAGCTTTTGTACTTTGGTAAAAGTTTTCCCCATCGGTGATGATTCGCTATTTTCCATGGCTGGCAGCCGGCTCGGCTCGGCTGCTCAGGCACAATCAAATAAACACTGCACGATATATACGTTCGTAGGTATATAGGTACCACCATTCCATTGAACCGAAATATTTCGTACTTTCTGAAATACGTAGGTACGAGTACGTGGTGACAGGGTGAAGTGGAGAGCGACAGAGCGACGGAGGTAGGATAGCTTAAGAGAATTCAATCAATAAAATTCAACTACTTTTTCATGGACGAGAAAATTTTTGACGAGTTTATTTTTACAGGTTGATGTTTCTTTTTGCTATTTACTATATTTACCTAGTTTGTTGTACTTTTTGACGCAGGCTGGCATAACGCTGATAGGAGTGTCGCGCATCGAGCAATGCTATGTTTTATCCGGCTCTCAACTTTTCAAAGTTTTCAAACCGTAACGAAGTGGAGACCTAATGGAATTCGCAGTACGATAGAATGCCATAATATGGCTAATAGTTTACTTCACTTCACTTCACTAGTCGCGAAGACTCGTTTCAAACGATGAAAACTTCCAAACTGCAAAGGACGATTACGTGCTCGCCGCTTGGCTTAGCTTTATAATGGTACGTAAGTCTAAGTACTTAAAGATCATACTCTTAATTTTTTTTTCCCCACTATACGTAGCCTATACTTACTTAGCAGGTATCTTATGGTAAGACCAAATGTATACCGAGCCTAAGTCGCCATTACCATATCTGTTTGCGTGATTGCACGAATATACCGCACCGGCTCGATTAAACGTTTCAGGGAAAATTAAATTCGGCTCGTTTTGAACGACATGGTTGTTTTAAAATAGCGATCTTGAGTTTTTACGAAATTTCAGCCAGCATCGGATCGAGTATTCGTTATTCAGATGTAATTTAAAGTGAAACTTCTCTCGAGAACTTCATTACAATGTATGAAAAGAGAAGAGATGAGAGTTAGCTCTGTATGAAGTTTATCTCGCACTCATAAAGGCTGATTAAGGCTCAAATGATAGTTTGAAATGTGTTAAGAAGCGGATTGAAATTATTTTAATAATTATAATATCCTGCGTCTTGACTTGAAAACGATACGTACCTGAATTTCATCTCTTGCAGGCAAACTGCATGAATTTTACTAGTTCGAATTTTCTTCATGATGTTTCCACTTTTCCTATTGTACAAATTTTAGCCTGATTTTTTGCCACCGTATTGTTTCAAAAAAATCCGGTTATTATGCTCTATTTACTGATGCCGCATGAGGACGGAGGGGGGGGGGGTATTTCATAGAAATATATTTTAGCGACCTAGAAAACATTTACATCATGTTTGGTTAGTACCCAACAAAAGTTCTCCAATTTGACCCGTAGGTTTGAATTGTCACCGGATTAGATGGTATATATGAGTGGAGATGAATTTGGGTCGAACTTCAATCATGGCCAAAATTTAGAAGTGGGTTGGGAAAAGGGGCAAAAATCGCAAAAAATTTTTCGTTTTCATACCAATCGACAGGGAATGAAAAGATGCTTGACACATTAGAAAACCATCTTCCTACATTGATTAAAAGGAGGGGCTGGGGGTTTATCCTGTATCAGATCTTTGAAAAGGTCGAACTCTCACACAGAAACACTTTAAATTGAGCTAGAAAGATTTATCATGTAGATGTAGTAGGAGTCGTAGATGTCATTTAGGTCAGAGAAGGGAGGTCGATTTTCCCTCTTCATTGTACCCCCTCGTTTTGCTGTTGTTTTTTTTTTTGGACTTTTGATGCAATTGCAGTGCATCGAAGTTTCATTGCAGGGGAAGCGGGATGTTTACGAAATTCTTTTTTATAACCCTATAAATCCCATGTTAACCATTTCCAAGCGTATCATTTATGCTTACAGAGTATTCTGCAAAAATTTAAGTGATATTTTACCGGACTGCGCGGCAACACAAACTACACACATGTCGATGGTTTAGCTGTCTCAAAGATTTGAAGGAGCTATAAATTGATCTTTGAAAAATGTTATTATTGGTATGATTTTTTAAGTCACAATGTCAAAGCCAATCAGGCCATTATAGATCATCAGCCTATAATGGGGGGGGGGGGGGATTAAAAAAATTTGGTATTAACAAAATTTGCTATGAGAACCCTAGATGGCCATTTAAATCATTTTTGGATTTGTCAGAAGCTTATTTTTATTTCATAATTCTTTCCTCCGAGGAACTAGAATCATTTACTGGTCTTTATACCTATCAAATTTGGTAAAATTTGGTAAGAACATTTGGATTGCGAGCAGATAAAATATGTATGAGTGGGGATAACCTCGGGTGAAAATTCATTGGTGGCTGAATTTCTGAGAGTGGTTGCAGAGGAGCTACAATTTCAAAAATGGTTTGTTTTAAAATCAATGGATAGAGAATCAAAAGTTGTACAGCCTATCCAAATATTAGCTTCCTAGGTCAATTAAGAGGGTAGATATAAGGGGTTCTCCTCTTTTTGACCCTGAAAAAATGCTGTCCCGCGTGTATCCTTACCCTCAATTGAACCAGGAGGTTGAAATTTGGCATGTAAATTTAGTAGGGGTCCTCTATGTTTCAACATTTCAGCCTTCATTACACCGATGACAGCCCCGAAATAGTGGTTTTTGAGTTTGTACCATTCATATCATCCCTTCACATTGAGCTAAGAGGTTGAAATTTGGCCCGAACCAATCCCAGAAAAATATTTTTCTGGGAAGTTTTTCTTATTTTTTAGGTTTGCCTCGCGTGTATCATCTCTTCAAATTGAGCTAAGAGATTGGAATTTGGCATGTAGGTATAGTAAAGGTTCTAAATGTGCATTTTGGGGGGCTAAAAATTTTCAACGCTATCGTACCCGCTTACGAGCTCTAAACAATGATTTTCGGGCGGTTTTTCTTATTTTTAAATCTGTCCCGTGCATATCTCCGTAAAGGTCCTCGATTTGCTACCTTAGATGAAAATTCAGCTATGAAGAAATTTTGAAAGGAAGGGGTACTGAGTGGCCAAAACCGCAAAAATTGTCCCTTTTTGAACCATTTGATGGGGACTGTAAAGTTGTATACCATACCCAAACATAAGCCTCTCATTTCAACTTCCTAGTTCAATTCGGAGAGGAGTTATGCGGGAAACAAACTCAAAAAATAAGAAAAAACGACCAAAAAACTTCTTTTTTGGGGATGTGAGAGGGTGAAATGGGGCTAAAAAGTCAAGACCCCCAAAAGGTACGTCTAGAACTTTCGCTAAATGTACATACCTAATTTTAACTTCCTAGCTCAATTTCAAGGAGAGTTATGCGAAAAACGAACTCAAAAAATGAGAAAATCCGATCAAAAACCTACTTTTTTAAGGCTGTGAGGGAGGAAGTGCAATGGAGCTAAAAAGTAGAAATCACCAAAAAGCACATCTATGACCCCAATTAAATGTACGTAACAAATTTCAACTTTCTTGCTCAATTTGGAGGGGAGATGGGGGAGAGACATCCTTTTTTCAAGGTCAAAAAGAGGGAAAACCCCCATATCACCTCTCCTAATTGACTTAGGAGGTTTATTTTTAGATATGCTATACAAAATCTGATTCTCTATCAATTAGCTTAAAAAGGGGCAATTTTTGTGTTTCTGACCCCTCAGCACCCCCTCCCCCAGAATGGGACAAAACTGAATTTTGACCCAAATTTATTTTCACTCATATATGTCTAATCTGTCGTCAAACTGAGTCGATTGATCGAATTGGAGCGAATTTGGTCGGTATCCAGTAGAGTAAATAATTTTAACGTTCCGGAAAAAAAATAATAAAAAATAAAAATAAAAATAAACATCTGATATGGTTAAAAATCGTCTTAATAGCCTTCTAGAACCCCAAAATGGGTTTTGTTGATATTCCCCCCCCCCCTCATCCGTCGTAGGTTGATAGACTGTAAAAAACCTGGTTTTCATTGATAATACAACATAGAAAATCAGGCTAATGAATTGACTATTCTGTACAAGATGGAGAGTCAAACGAGAAAGCACTGCGGATTGAGCTTGCCTTTGGTCTCGAGATCCCTTTCTCAGTCCCCGATGACTAACAACAAATCGAACGTTACTTCATTTGTGAAAATAAATTCTAAATGGACAATTTGCAACAATTGTGAAACGAGCCTTGTTCGTTTCAATTATTCAACAAGTAACACTTTTTCACGTTTTATTCGTCATTATTTGGAATGTACATTTATAATCAGAAAGCACCTAGCTACGTTGTACCTAGTTACCTACCTACATATAGTCCATGTATGCACAATGTGAGTATATTTGTAGTGTGTTTCTCACTTTTATGGCGAACTTTCATCTTTTGACGTTTTAAAATACTTCTCCCCGGAGCAATGTTTCATTTATTTACTTCCGTATTACATTTAAAATGCATTCGTTTTCTCTGTAGCGAGTACATTTGCCGCCACACCGGCCGATGCGATGGATGTTTCGCCGAACATCGTAATTTCCACAAGAGAACGTGCTTCAGATATAGAGGTAGGTACCATGCATATCTGTAATGATGAGAAATAGCTCTTTTCGAGAGTACTTAAAAGGTATACCTACCTGGTATTAATCTGGGTACCTACCTATCTATACGGTATCGTTTAGTAACAAAAAAGGACAAATTTTTATACACTTTCGAGCTGCGAATTGGTACCATACCTATAGATGGTGCTTTAGATAAATTAAACTCTGTATGAGAAATTTTTTTTTCCTATTCGGGTCTTATCGTTCGTACGCTTTGACAACCTACACAAATTATCTCTCTAGTTCAGCCTTTTGACTAAATCCCTGTACTGCAGCTTTGGCAATTTGTTTTATAATACGTAATGAAATCAGCAGCGCGCGGTACTTGTCTAGCTTAAGTGAGATCCTATACTTGATATGTGTAGCATCCAACTGAGAATTAACTTCCTACGTTTTTCAAATATTGGATCGAATCCTATCCGTAGATTGGTCGGTAGGAAGGAAAGAAGGAATGAAGAAAGGAAGAAAAACAATGCTGCCTATGCGACTGCAGGGCTCGACTTTCATCTCGACTATATAAATGATATTATTCGTAGGAGTGCGAGTATACTGTTAATAAATGTGCGACCATCTTTCTTCCACAAACTCACCGCGAGCTAAAAAATTATAAGTATAAATTACGAAATCCCTTCTGGCCAGATTTTCGACAAAACCCGAGCTATTAATAGAATTATCTTCCATTAAACGCGGCTCATTCTTCGCGGTCGCTAACGATTTTCCACATCCATAATCAACGGACGGACGGACCGGCCGCGGCCTCCCGGCCGACCTTTCGTCGATACACAAAAGGGGGAAAAAGACAGATAAAAGAATTCGAGAGTAAACATAGCACACCATATACTATCATCAACGATACATTTTTCGTTTACGGTACGATTTTTTCCCACTAGCTTGTACCCTGGCTCTTTTTCTTTCGGTATGATAATCAAGCTCTAATGCTCATCGGTTCAGATTCGCTAGTGCTAGATGAGGTTTCGGCGCGCTTCTTTTATATTGTGAAATTTTAGACGAACTGTACGCGAGTATGGCCGCCATTCCAATACCGAAAATAAACCAATTCTCAATGAAAAGATATCGTTGAATAGGGTTAGTTAATTCGACTCGGCTTTACCACCTAATTTTATAACGTTGCAAATAAGCTCGAATTAAAGTTTTCTCTCGCAGCGATATTTATATATAAATGTTGGAATTTTCGACGACGCTGAGCGGGATTTTTATTTAATTTCATTTTTACCAACGTCTTCGTCGCCGCATACAAATGATATATTTGTCGTGTTTAATTTAAAAACCGACGAAATGATAATATTTCAGTAAGTATATTGGGTTTATTTTAAGCGGACTAATGTCCAATGATGACGTTGGCTGGCTGTTTATATGTACCTACTTGAAGTGTCCAAGTTTGATGCGTGCGTGAAAACTTGGATGTGTGAAAATAAAACGTGGAAGATGCGCCGGAAACGTATGAAATATGCGTAATTGAAGATAATTTGTGAAAATGGCCTATTTTGTTTACAAAAAATAACGATGTATTGGTTCCATAGAAATACAAGAGAATTCACAGATTGTAAATATGTAAAAATGAAGCAGAAATTATGTCCACGAGGTCAAGGTGATCTGGATCTAGAACTTGACCAAACAGATGATCCTTGAGTGTTTTCTCAAGAGATGAAAACAATCTAGAACTCAGCTGTAGATACATATGAAAATATTCAGGACTCAGCTACTAAAAATACTTGATCATCTCTAAAAAAATTCTTTAAATAATCTGTGAAATAATCTTCAGATCAGCTATAAGATAATCTTTAGGTCAATTGTCTCTAAAGATCATCATTGGAATATTTCAAAAGATCGTATCTAGATCATTTCTATTGATCATCTTTAGATCAACTCTACAGATAATCTTTAGAAGATCATCTTGAAATCACCAATAAAAGTTTATTATTTCATCATTTCTAAAAAATGATCTTGAGGTCCTCTCCAAAGATAATCTTCGAATTAATGCAACAGATGATCTTAGGATGATCTAGAAGGATAAACTTTGGATCATCTCTTTTTAAAATCACCTATGAAGATAATCTTCAGATCCTCATTGAAGATTATCTTTGGATCATCTCTCTGAATTATCTTTACATCATCTCCAAAAATCTTTCTTGGACCATGCCCATAGGATCATTTAAGATCATCCTTGGACCATTTCTTAAGTTGATAATATCCGATGATCATACTTAGATCTTTTAAACATCTCTGAAGATGATCTTTGGGCCATCCATAATATAATCTTCGGAACATCTACGAGATAATCTTCAGACTATCTCTAAAAATTGTCTTCAGACCATCTCTAATAAAGATCCTTGGATAATTTATAGAGATAATTTTTTGATCATTTCCAAAGATAATCTATAGATCATCTAAGATAATCTTCTATATCATCTCTAAATATTATCTCTATGTCTGATGATAATCTTTAGATCATATTTGGTGACAGTCTCTAGATTATTTGTAAAGGTTATATGTGGATCATTTCTGAAGATTATCTTAAGAACATCTATATTTAGTCTATCTATAAGATGATCTTAAGGTCATCAATAACAAGAGAATCTTTAGATCATCTAAGATCATCTTTGGGCAATTTCTTAAGATCATCTTTAGAACATTGCAAATGATATTATCCTTAAAAAATTTCTGAAGATCATCTTTGTAACATCTCCTATGCATGATTAGAACATCGTTGAATTATCTTCAATGATCATGTTTAGATCATCTCTAAGGATAATCTTTTGATCATATTCAATAACAATCTTCAGAATATCTTCAATGATAATCTTTAGATCATCGGTAAAGGTATTCTGTAGATCATCTCCTGAGGTAATCTTGATAGCCTTCAGATCATCTATAAGGTGATCTTTAGACCATCTGACAGTTAATCTTTAGATCATCTGAGATCACATTTCTAAAGATTGTCTTTGGAACATCTTTAATGCTCATATTTAGGACATTCTAATAATAATATCCTGATCATCACTAAAGATAATCTTTAGATCATTCCTAAAAATAATTTTTGTATCATCTCTAAAGCTAATCTTTCTATAATCACTAAATATTATCTGTATATTGTCTGTATTGCTAAGCTTTAAATCATCTCTAATAGTAGTCCTTAGATCAACTGCAATTATAGTCTTTAGATCACCTCTAAACATCATGTTTGAAGCTTGATGAGAGAAATAGAAATGATCTAAAAGTTAACTTATGAAATAAACATAATGTTGAATTTGGCTCCAATGATAAAGAAGATGTAAAACTTGGGTCCGGAAATGATGTGGTTTCAAAGTTAGTTCCATAGATACAACTAATGGGCGAAATTATCTCAAGTACTCAGGATTATAGATGAGGAAATTCATGAGTATAGATAATCACGTAACCATGAGATAAAGATAGTCTCTGAATCTACAGATGCATAAGTTCTAGAATATACTTTTGCAAGTTAACGAATTTACATCATAAATGAACCTTTATAAAAATTAAATATGATGAATAATTTGGAGAGGGGGCACATAGTACGCGTGGAACTGGTAATAGTAGAGGTGGTACATACAGGCCCCCACTTTACACTTTTTATTTGTCATTCTACGTAAACGAAAGCTTCTCGTCCGATGATTTTATCAATATTATTTTATTAATTCAACATCATTCATTTTACTTGCGGAGGCACTCGTAAAAAACTTCACAAATTTTTACAAAACGTGACTAAACGAATTTTCCATGGTGGTGGATTGGTATAAGGATGGCAGTGTACTGCGAAACACCGAATAAGTACAAAGGAAGAGCCCAAGTATATAAGTAATAAATTTCATTACAAACGTGTCTCTTAAGATTATGCGAAGAAACTTTTTTTATTTCATAATCCATCATCGCATAAAATTATGAAACGTTGAGTTTAAAAAAAAGTTACCTTACCGGATTTTTTGATAAAAATGATACGGAAATTTTATTTACAACACTACGTATATCGATGTCGGTGCCTACTTTTTAATATGTGGTATTTTGTTAATTTCAAACTTTAAATAAGGCAACATTAAAAAAACAGCAGACAAACATTCCATTTAACTACGTTGTATAGGGGTACTTTGGACTTGTGATAAAAAATGTATAATAACCTTGAAATTTATACATACCTTTCCTTTTTCCATTAGTACAGGTTATTTAGGTTTTAACTTAATCAAAATTCACCGGAAGGGAAAATTTCGTTCATAGGTACTGTAAAGTATGTATTTAAATGTTCCCGAACTTCTCTAAAATCCGTACATGTTTTGGGGGGTGTAGATTTTGGTTTTTTGGCAATTATTTCCTAAATAACGCACTTACAAAAGTTGTAGAGTATTAAAAAACAAACGTTTTTACTTCTTTAACTTTTTTCCACAAGAGCTCGTAGGAAGGAGCTAGAGCGTTCAGAAAAAAATATTATTTTTGAAAATCTCCAATACTGACATGAATAATTCTCAAAAATATGCTTAATTCAATTTTAGTGGCATTTTTCTTATACAGTACTTCCCCCTATTGTGCAAAATAAAAATAGTTTTGGGCTATACTCTTTTCTCAAAAAGTGGGAGAGGGGAGCAGCCTTTCAAAAAATTACTACTTTCTAAAGGTATAAGTCCGTTATTTCAGGAAATTTGAAAAATTCATTCAGACAAACTTTGTAGAGTGTTAAAAAATGAAAATTTTCTTATTTTTACTTCCTTCCAAAGTGGTCATGAGAGAGAGCTATGGCGAAAAGAAATAAAGTAAAACTTGAAAATTCCTCCAGAAATGAATAATTCATACCTATGCGAGTCAGGAATAAATTCCAACGAGCCAAAAATTCTATGAGTCTAATACAAGGGTTTTTGTGGTCGTGAAATTCGATTTTGACAACCATTTGAGTTTTGGACTCAAATTGTGTTACTGAAAGGGAGGTTCAAAATCCAAAATTTACCTAATTTTAGACATTGGCGTCGATTTACAAAATCCAAAACCTACTGTTCTGAATAAATGGAAAAATTAAACTGCAATCTTGAAACTGTCAAAATCTAAGATAATTTCGAATTTTGATAAATCGATGACCATGTCTAAAATTAGGCAAATTTTGAATTTTGAACCTCCCTCTCAGAAGCCCAATTTGGGTTCAACACTCACATGGTTATCAAAATCGAATTCGGTGATCGTAAGAAATCCTTGTATCTGACTCATTAAATTTTTGACTCGCTGGAATTTGAATGTACCCAACTCGCATAGTCGCAAATTGTTCATTTCTAGAAGAAAAGCCTAAAAAACGGAAAATGTTTATCTTTTGACGCTCTACAACATCTTTTTGAACTAATTTTGCGAATTTTTCAGCATAACAGACTTGTCCCTTTGAGTAAGTTGCGATTTGTTGAAGGGCCGCTCATCCCCCCCTCCCTTTCCCTCCCACAACTCACAATTTCAGATAAGGAAACGGTCCAACACTTTTAGTCAGTTTTTCCGAAGGGAAACCATGATTATTATAATCACTTTGTCTGACATTTTAGTTCTCCCGAGAGAAAAAATTAATTACTCCGCCCCATTCTGGCCAAAATTGCTCAAATTTAAAATTTCGTCAAAACTCACCGACTGTATTTTCCTATTAAACTTTATACGATCCATGGTCCAAATTGGGCGAGGTTCATCTTTGAGAATGGGAGTAAGTGAGAGTGATACATCGAAAAGTAAAAATGCTTTACTGCCAATCGATAGGAAATCGAAAGAGATATAACATATCCAAAAATAAACTGTCTACGTCGATTACAGCCCAAAAAACTGGTCTGTTTGGATCATTTTACGAATATTTCGACAATTGCTCGTCTGTACAGGTCGTAGTAATTCCCCTAGAGAGTTGAAACTTGGTAGATAATTGACGGTAGGGTCCAGGGTGTGTTTTTTGGGGGTCTCGACTCACCACCCCAAAACCCATCCCATTACAGGTCTAAAAAACTCATACTTACTCACCTCTACTGGTTACCCTAATTGAGCTAGCGTTTTGAAACTTCGTACATAGGTCGGGGAGATATGCAGGGTGTTCCTTTTTGATGGTCTCGACCATTTCTGCCCCAATGGACCTCTCTTACAGCCCCGGAAACGGAAATTTTTTTCGATTATTTCCGAATTTAACGATAAATATGGGTAATTTTAATATATTTCCATGGAAATCTTTTTTCATCGTCGATTTTTACGCGACGATGACGAAGAGATTAAAAGGTCGACTATCTATTCAAAAGTGTACCTATCCTTTTTTCCAAATTTATATTCAAACCATGACAATTTATTTTCATAGAAGGAAATACAGGAACCGAAAAGTGTACCATTCTAATATATCGAACCTTTACGACGAATTAGGGACGTGGGCAGACAACAAGAAAACCTGACACCTGAAGCCTCGCGATGCGAAGCTTTTTTTTTTATTTCAAATAACACTAGGAAGTAACGTGCCAGAAAAATACTACTAAAAATGAATTAAGCAGATTTTTGAGAATTATTCGCGAAAATTGGAGATTTTCAAAAAGTATTTTTTTTCAAACATTCTGTCTCCTTCCAACGACCTCTTCTAGAAAAAAGTCTAAGAAGTAAAAATGTTAATTTTTTAATGTTCCACAACTTTTGTTCCAACATTTTTTTCGCAAGTACGTTATTTGGGAAGTGACTGCCAAAAAACCAATCTTTGCATCCCCTTGCCCCTCAAAAGGCGAGGAGGCAAAATAAGCATGGATCTTAGGGATGTTCGGGGAATTTGAAATACATATTTCACGGTACCTATGAACGAAATTTCCGCTTTCCTTGAATTTTGATCTGGTTTGAGGTATTTTTGAGTTGAAGAACACTACTCATTTTTTCTTTCAATAATATTTATGCTTAGTTGAGCCATTTGTGAAATTTCAGCCTAATCTGTTTAATTTCAATGCTGCTACAGAATTCTCCCAAATTATTGCGAGTTAGCTTATCATGATATTAAATTTCACTTGCGATAATATGCGATTTAATATACAAGCATAAAAATATAATTTCCCCTCGTTGAAGTTATTTTTTTTCTCGGCGATAATGAGAGTCATCATTCGTCATCCATATTTTCGTCTTTTACGCTTTATCGCGCTCAGTAAATTATTAATGTAGCAAAAATTACACAGGTACAAAGGTATACTTAGTCCGTACGTACATAGTTTACCTCTTCTTATTAATATTACAATATAACTGCGTATTATATTCCACAAAGAAACTCGCGATACGCTTTCGCGAAACTCTTTTGACATCGGCGGCGCGATGTTGCGGAATAGATGATAAAACTATCGACGAAACAGTGTTAAATGGCGGGGAGGAAAGGGGAGTAGAGCTGAAGGCATCATCGTAATATGGAGTTTGGAAGCCGTGCGATGATGAACAGGAGGCAGGAGCATGGGTGGAAAAAGAGGAAAAACAAAATATCAATAAATTAAAGACGAAACGAGAAAGGTTTGGCGTACGTAGAAACGTACGTGTGCTGATGACAATACAATTAATCTGTCGCGATGAAAAATACCACACGATACGCGTTTTGTCATTGTATGTATGAGAACATAGGAGGAACATACCAACAGAAAAGTATACGTAATATAGCCAGACCCAGACTCACATACTACACGTTAAAACTGTACACAATCAACTCAACCGAGCCCTTATTTTAGCTGTAATTTTTCAAGTTGACTCGATGTCTTGGTATGTCGGCACCGAAACTACACAATGTTGGTGTATTACATATGTAAGACTGATTAGTGGAAAAAAAATTTGTATACCCCAATCCGTCCGAGAAGCAAAGCGTCCATTTCACATTCGGGTATAGGATTAGCTGTACCGCTGGCTGGAACTTTAGCCAGTTCTAATTCTGATTTACCTTCTTCTATGCTTTCTAACTTTTCCATATCGACGACGACGATGGCGAAGGAGACGTGGTCCTGTATATATCAACGTTGCAGTAATTTATCAATTTCACTTTCAATTCGTTCGCCTTCTACCGTGTACGTAGATGTTGAGCTGAATTTCCAGATTCCAGGATGTGTGCTTAGTTTTCTTTCTTTTTTTTTTCACCTTTTGTTTATTTGTTGGTTCTCGAAAAGGTATAAATTCTGTGAAATGAAGATTAAACGAATTAATAAAATTTAAGTAGATATTTGCTGTGCAAATGGTGTCAGGATAAGTAGTGTGACATGACACAGTTCTGGTGAGAGACCTCTGACAGCAGAAATTGCATTGGCAGTGCTTCAGCCAATCCGAGATCACTAAATATTTGCCAAATTCATGACAGTGACACTGTAGCACCAGGATGACTCCAAAATGACTTCATTATGATATGACTATGACGTTACTGTGACATATTAATGACATGTATTTGACTCATCAGTGACATGTTTCTGACGCCACGCGCCATAGTGACACATTTCTGACATGATAATGGCTCACTTCTGATGCAAAAATAAGACCTTTTATCGCAAAAATGACATGTTTCTGGCATATTTCATTTGCCATTTTATTGAATTACCATTAATATTAAAGTATTAATGAATATTATTAGTTTATCTATATTAACTCACAAAGTTTTTCAATTTTTTTTGCCGATGGTGGGATTTGAACTTGGATCTTCTTGGGTACAAATCGACTTCTTCACCAATTCAATTACTCTGGCAGTTGGCATAAGAAGACCTAAAGGGTATTAAATACTTCATTTTTTGGTCCTGACGATGATACGACACTTACCTGATGAGGTATTGGAACATTGATGGTACACTATTGACATAATAATGAAATGCTTCTGACAACCATGTAAAATCGATTTGATACGGTTGTGACATGTCTTCAACACCACGTGGACTTGACTCTGTTTTGGCAATACACTATTGCCATATGAATGACATCTGATATGCTTTTGACTTAATTATGACACTAATGTGGCATACTTCTGTCAGCATTATGACATCATTCTGACACAGTTCTGGCATGTTTCTGACAACATTATGACACTATTCTGATACATTTATGCCGTGATTTTGATACTAATTTGGCACATTTCTGACGGAATTGTGGCATATTTTCAGCAGTGTCAAAAATGTGCCACAATTGTGTCAGAAATGTGCCAAACTAGTGTCAAAAGCACGCCATAAATGTGTCAGAATAGCGTCAGAATCATGCCAGAACTGAGTCAGAATGGTATCATAATTTTGTCAGAAGTGTGCCACTCCCAAGTCATATTAGTGTCATAATCAAGTCAAAAGCATGTCGGATGTCATTCATATGGCATTAGTGCATTTCCAAATCGGAGTTAAAAGTACTTATGCTAAAACTGTGTCAATAATTCACCACTACCAAGGCACAAAATGAAAGTCTGCCATTTATATGTCATTAAAGTATCAACAAAAGCGTCAATTGTACGACACATTTTTGCCACGATGGTGCTACACAATGTGTGTCAGAATTATGCAATTCGTGTGTCACAAACATGTTAACTGAAATATCAACTTCATGTCATAATCTTATAAGGGTTAGACGTATGTCATTTATGCGTCATTAATGCGCCAATAAAAATTCCAAACCTATACCATATCTGTGCCATGGTAGTGTCAGCAAATATGTGTCAGAAGCTCGCCAGTAATGAGTCGTTCAAGTGTCACCTCAAACTCAAAAATTTGCCAAATGTATATCACTCTTGTGCCATAGAATATTAATGGCGATTCTTTGATTTAAAATTGACACAGTAACTGCAATGCCTATTAAAGTAGGTGGAGCAATCATTATTCTGATTGTTTAGCATTTGTTAAAAAGGGATCTAATGTGTTCTGACTTGAAAATGACGCGTTAAATGACACCAAATTGATGACATTTGCACGACAGGTAGGTGTTAGTTACTCATGAACTTGGGCTATTTACATGCAATTTTCAAATATTTAAGTGTTTTCAAAGTTATAAGTTTGCAAACAACTGATAAGACGATGCAAAAAGAATCAAACTGCCCGAACTTGGCGAATGAAGTATCACATTTTTAGTGAATGTGTGAAACAAGCAAAATTCATTGTTTCACAAAATATATCGCCAATACTCAATTTTAGCGATAAATTTCCCTATTCTTTTTAATTCACTGGTCTGATTAATTGCTGTGATTGGCAACACTGAAAAAAAAAATTTCAAAATAAAATGACGGTTGAACGCAACAATTTTCACAGAATGACCCTCAGCTCCCTCCCCCCACGACATTTCCATGAGAATTAAAAAAAAAAATTGTTGGAAATTTGAACAAAATGAGTAAAAAAGTGCAAAAAATTGTTCAAAAATCACAAAAAGTGTGAAAATTGACTTAAAAATTGTTAAAAATGATCGAAAATGGGATAAAAAGTGCGTAAAATTGAACGAAAATCATGATAAAATGTTGTATAACGGATGAAAGTTGACCTGAATTATGAAAAAAAATTGTTCAAAGTTATCGAAAATTGGGAGAAATTTGTTCAAATGGTAGAAAATCAATTTAAATTTTGAATAAAATCGTTAAAAATTATTTAAAATTTCGTGAAAAATGAGTTAAAATGAGTAAAGAAAGCGGAAAATTAATCACAAATTTCAAAAATTCTAGAGAAATGGGTATAAATTGACCAAAATGATGACAAAAACCGTTGAAAATTATGAAAAATTGGGAAAATTTTGTTAACAGTGAGTGAAAATTGATCAATAAATGTGACAAAATTCGTCAAGAATCATTGATAATTGGAAAAAATTTGACAAAAATGAGTAAAAATTGATCAAAACTATGACAAAAACGGGTGAATATTGATCAAAAATTGTTGAAAATCATTAAAAACTGGGTGAAATTTGATAAAAATGAATGGATGAAAAAAATCTTAAAATATGGGTGAGTATTGACCAAAAATATGGCAATAATCTTTGAAAATCATCAAAAATTGGGTGAAATTTCACAAAAATAGCTGAAAATGGACAAAATTTTGAAAAATATGGTTAAAAATTATCGAAAATTGGGTAAAAAATTGATCAAAGGAAGCAAAAAGTGCAAATAATTGATCAAAAATCGCAAAAATTTAAGAAAAATATGAAAAAATCTTTGAAAATTATTGAAATTTGTGAAAAATTTTATCAAAGGAATGAAAATTGACCTAAATTATGAAAAAAATCGTTACAAATATTCAAAAATCAGTTAAAATTTTACTCAAATTTGCAAAAATCTTTCAAAATTATAAAAAAAAAATTGCAAAAAATTACTGGTAATAGAATGAATAATATAATGAAAATTTTTGAAATATGACAAAATTATGATACAAATCCTTAAAAATTATCGATAATTGCAAAAAAATTTATCTAAAATGAATGAAATTTGAGCTGAAATATGAAAAAATTCGTTAAAAAGCGACAAAAATTGGGTAAAATTTGGCGGAAATGGACAAAAGATGCAGGAAATGGATCAAAAATCACAAAAATCGTTAAAAAGCAAGGAAAAATCATAAAAATTGGAAAAAATTAGATAAAACTGTGAAAAAAAATCGAAATTATCGAAAATTTTGTAATAAAATGTGTAAAAAGTTGTTTAATTTATAAAAATTTCGTAATAGTTTGGAACTTAACAGCGATATAGAAAGATTAATTTTTGCCACGTTCATTTGACTTCATTTCATAAACTTTTCTCTCATCTTTCTGCTTCCAATTTATTAAAAAATTGGAAAAATTGTACCATTTTTCTTTCCATTAGGTGTATAATTCATTCATAAAGAGCGGAAGATTTCAGCATGATAAAATAACACGAGATGAAATACGTTATACGTGCGTATGTCGGTATAAGTGATTTCGATGATAATAAAACGGACCCGCGGGTAACCTGGCGGCGTACAAAGTTGAACATAAGTTTTATCGAAATTTACTCGGCGTTATAAGTATTTTAAAGTTCGGTGAAAACTCGGGAGGTTTTGAAATTCTACCTTAGCGTTGTTGGCAAGCGCATATGGAACTTTGAAACTATTTACGAAATCAATTATAAAATAATTCCATTATTCGCGACGATCGTGTGATAATGATGGAAGAAAAAAAATGGGTACTTAGCTTACTGCTCGTCATTCGTTCAGTTCGGAGCGTTCACTACACAGACACACCTTGGTAATAATATATGCTGTGCGAGTACGTAGAATGTACTTTAGATACCTTCGTGAAACTAGATCCTTATCATATCGCTAATTAATTCGACGCCCATGTTTCGAGCTGTTCAATTAATCAAGCTGAAATGCTTTCGCGTTTGTGTGTAAACACGCCTTAATGTAACCTTATTAATTTTTTTAATTGAAGGTATTTCTCTCGCAAATTCGCCGTTAATTTAATAAGTTTCGCCGAGCATCATTAATCGTACTTTAAAAGTTTTTTCTATACAAAGTCTAAGTACCTGGCTCTAGCTTTATAGGTGGGGCTAATTTACCACTTAATACTTTTCCTGGCTTATCGAGCTCGACGTACCAGTATGGTTGAAATTTTTCGACATGTGACTTAAAATACCTAGATGGGGATTTAATTTTTGCGACGTGAAATTTCTTCCCACGATTAACTTTCTTGCCTTTCAAATGTATACTGAATATGTAATATGGTTAAACGACAACTTTTGCCATGAATTGTTTTAGTTTATGTTTATTGAACCTATTGAAGGTTTTAGCACGACTTTAGTGATTAAAGAAAGTGATAGGTTATTTTCTTAGAATTGTCATCAAAATAATTCAATGCCTTGGGAAGGTAGAGGTGGGTGGTGATGTTGAGGAGGATAGCTGAAACCTTCAAAAGGCTTTTCTAGAATCCTCTACGCTCATTCTATATCAAAACGACCCAAAAAGTAACTCGAGTTTTCCGATTTCGCTCGAAATTTCTTTGCGAGTTTCCCTCGGTTGTTTAGTGAAGAAATCGCCACCATTTCGGTCCTAAGCCTTTATGGAGAAGGGTAAGACTCATATTTCAAGGTTGGTTAGACTATCTGTTTGGGTAGTTTTATGGGTATTCATAGAAAATTCCGAATCGATGGCCAAAACTTTGAAATGAAAACTCAACTTTTCATGATGAGTATAAAGGTTGAAAGCTTCCATTTAAAAATCTTCAAAAATTATTATTAAAAGACCTTTTAATGTTCGTATCAACTAACCAATTTTCAAAATGGAATTTCAACGCCCCTTGGAGGCAAAAGGGTCCTCACTTTTGCTCAAAATTCTAAAAAATGGAAAAAATGAACCAAGCTTCCCATGAAGTGGCATATTGATTTTTACCAATTCGTGGTCGCTGAGCTTGTCAGCTTACTTGTTTGATCTAACCCCACCACCCCCTCCCCCACATTATCAACATTTAGAAAAATTGAAAACGTGATGTGGCGTGTCGATTCTTACTAATTCTAGGACGCTGAGTTCAATTATCGGCTTATTTTTTCAATCCGACTCTTCTGTACCAATATTTTTCAAATTTTTGGTAATTTGAAGGTCAGTGTAGAGCACAAAGGAGTCGAATCAAGAAATTAAGTCGATATTAGATCTCAACGATACCGAATTAGTATGAATCGATATGCTACACGTCATTTTTTAATTTCTTGGATGGCTTGGGAGGAATTTAGGAGACGGATCCAAAGAATAAGTGAATATTGATGCTTAGCGACCTCAAATTAATAAAAATCGATGTACCAATTCGTTTTTACAATTTTTTTGAATTTGTACCGTATTGAGGGGGCAGGTGGGCGAATTTAGAAGAGTCCGATCAAAAAAATAAGCCGACGATCAAACTCAGCGTCGTTGAGTTAGTAAAAATCGATATGTCATTTCACTTTTACATTTTTTTATTTTGAATCTTGACCAAAATTGAGAACCCCTGTGCCCCCCAGGGGGATCAGATCCCACTTTGAAAATTGATTAATTGAAACTACCAAAGAAAGTTATATTTATGGTAATTTTTTCAGATTTTTAAATAGTAGCTTTCAACTTTTACACACATCATGAAAAGTTGAGCTTTCATCTCAAAAGTTTAAATCTGAGCTTTCAAAATTTTGAACATCAATTTTAAATTTTTATTAAATTACCAATAAAACCGCGAAAACAGATTTATCCTAAGTTTAACCAATCTTGAAATATAAAAATTCAAAGTCGAACAATTTGGTGAATAATCGCAATTGCTCGAAAATTACAAGAGCCACCTCACATCCCTCTGAAGAGTTGGTACCGAAAAGACGGCGACCCCTTCACCAGACTTCCGAGGAGAACCCATAAAAAATTTCAAGCGAAAACGGAAGACCCGCGTTACTTTTTGGGTTGTTTTGATGTGGATTGAGCCTCTACTAAAACGATAAGCCAAATTTCCATTGCATAGCTCCATTTCTAAAGCACAAGAAAAACCGACCAAACAACCGCATTTTCGGGACTGTGAGGGGTGCAATGAGGCTGAAAAGTTTATACTTCGAAAAAGTACGTCTAGGAGTCCACCTGCCAAATTTCAACTTCCCAGCTCAAGTTTGAGGGGAGCTATGCAGGGTACAAACTCAAAATATAAGAAAACTGGCACAAAAATCACTTTTCCTAAGCTGTCAGGGGTTGCTATATTGGTCCGAAAAGTCGAAACCTCCCAAAAGGTACTTCTATGGTCGTTATCAAGTCCACATACCAAATTTTAACTTCTTAGTTCGATTCGCAGGGCTGACAGGGGAGAAACAGTGCTTTTTTAGGATCATAAATAGGGAAAACCCTCATCCCCTTCTCCCTAAATAAGCCAGGAAGGTGATTTTTGGATATGTTATACAACTTTGGATCATCTATCAATTGGATAAGAAAACAACTTTTATAATCTTAGCCCCTCAGCTCCCCATCCACTGGTCGTTTTTTCTAATTTCTAATGTTTTTTCTCGCATAACTTCCCTCTAAATTGGGCTAGGAAGTTGAAATTAGATATGTATGTTGTACAAATTTTGATTTTTTTTGTCAATTGGCTCAATGGCGAACAGTTTTTGTGATTTTTGCCCCCAATTCCCCCTTTCCCAAATTTGGATCCGAGTTAATTTTGACCTGAAATCATGATGCAATCATATACATCCAATCTGCCATCAATTTAGGTACACTGCAAAAATTTGCCTGAATTTGGTCAGCAGTGAATGATTTTTATTCCACAAAGCAAAGCAGAGCAGTAAAACAGATGAATAGCTCACACGGCTAAAAATGATTTTAATGGTTATTCAGGACCCCAGAAGGGATTTTGTTGGTACCTTATTGTATTCAGCATTTGCCATCAGTCGACTGATAGTAGTAGCTTCGTTTTCTTAGACGATTTGGCATAGAAAATTAGCCCAAAAATAAATTCACTGTCCGTCATATAAATTTTGGCTTAAAAACTGATCCCATTGATAGGTCAGCTCATCGTGAATGCAGCACGCACAAAAAAAATTAAGCTTGTCCAAATGTAGATAATTTATTCGATATGGGTAACTGTATAATATAAACGAGTTGGTAATACTTGCACAAATTACATATACCTAGCTGATGTCTGCCGACAGGTGGTTTATTTTTCATGCACTCGATAAAGAGAGTACGATAGTATTACCTAGATGAGAGAAGGTAACCTCTTTAATAAGCTATAATATCTCAAGCAGCAGAATTTACTTATTACTCAGCTAAGAAAACTCTTGTTAAATTTCCAAGTCAAATAACCTATCCTGATAAAGTTATGCTAGGTACATACAAATTTAAATAGTAAAACGCTTTCGTATTTCTCGATCATTGTTTAAATTGGAATTAAAACATCTAAGCTGGTATTTCCAAATCGAATGTTAGGATAACAATATATATCCTACGTAAATATTTATAATATTAATGAAGATGGCGTGAAAATTCTACTGATTCTCTTCTTACTTTCGCTATTTTTATTTTCTACTTCTATTGTCGATAATTTAATACCAAAGTCCTTTGTGTTATTCATTTGCAAATTAAAATATCGATCGGTCTGGTGATAATTGGGAAAAAAATACGATGAAAAGGTTGCTTACTTTTTTATTTTTAGTAATTTTTCTTTTTTTAAAAAAAATTCCATTAATTTAAGCTCCTAGGTTCTTTTATTTTTCCTCTAAGTGTAGTCTTAATATTCGAGTAAAGTTTGCAGTGAAGGGGTTCACTTCTAGATGAGGAGGTAGAATGAGCTTTCAATACATTATTTTTAAGTCTATACATAATTTTTGTACTGCAGCATCGTTAATTTTCGAAAGAAAAGTGTAGGTATTGTGTATGATTCGTTTTCTCTCCCCACCTACCCTCATTTCTTTCTATTGTTTTGCTATAATTCATTTTTTTTTTCTAATGGATTGGTATGGTGAATAGATTTTCTGATAACTTACTTACTCACTCTTCCTCATGGAATAAGCTTATGACAAAATAATATCTCAATGAACATAAACAACTACCAATTAATATCTAAATCATTCGCAGCAATATTTCCCAACTTTCTAAAACATGTTCACTACATCTATAAAGCTTATACACCTTTTTCTTTCAAAATGATTCGTACCTTTATTACAATATTTCTAGAGATTTTCTTTATTTATTATCTCAAACAGATTATTTCGCTTTTTCAAAAAGCAACGCTACAAGTTGTTATTATAGCAGAAAACTCCAAGCCAAATAATACGATGTAGATTGTAGAATTCTAGCTTTTCGTTAGTTTTCATTTTCGTAAAACGCGTTATTAAAACAATTTAGATGAATAAAATAAATACAAAAACAACCGGAAGAAAACGGAGAAAAATATTCAATGCGCGAAGCTCTCTTTATACTTAAAATAATTTAAATGGGTCGTTCCTTGTTCGAATCGTCGTCGCTCGTCGAGTGGCAAGTGGAAATCGAATACCTGAGGAATTTTGTTTCATTTTCGAAAATGCTATTCGAGATTTATTGCGTGTTCTGACATATTTTACAAGCGTAGGCATCGTTCCAATTTATGCAGAATTTATTTTTTAGTGAGATTTTATAAAGGAAAATTTACACAATTATAGCATACGTATCGACTCTGGGTAGAAATCCAACGAACGTTCCGAAAAGTCTACTTAAATCAAGATTTTATAACAATTTTTGCACCTTTATCGGTTGGTTCAGAAACAAACAGTTTTTGAAATTTTCATTCTTCTTTACTCATTTTCCAAAGTTTTGACGTAGAATTTTGACTAGAGATCATTCCTATTCAGGTATGTCTTATGTGTGGTCAATCTAGCTCTGTCAGCCATTGAACGATTTTCATTCGTTTTGAGTAGAGTAAACAAGTTTGGTCTTTTATGAAAAAGTAAAAAAAAAGCATCGCTTCGCGAATCAGAATAAAAGTTCGTTTCCGCCAAAAGCTGCATCTAAGATCTATACTAAATCTAATATTCTAAACTTCAACTTCCTAGCTCAATTTTGGAGGAGTTATGCGAAGAACAAACTTGGAAAATAAGGAAAATACTCAGTACTCTAGACAGGCAAAAAGAATGTAAGTTCTGATACTTTTTACGTTGTCGATATAAATTCAACATTTATATTCACTGTTTCTCAATAAATAATTGTTGTCACGCTTCTTCATCATTTCAACTCAAAAATCAATCCAGGGTCAAGATCAACTTTTGATGGGTCAATTATAACATTCCTCATCATTTCAAATTGCAATCACAAAATCAAATCGTGTCAATGTCAACTACTTTTCTTCAACATTTCAACTTGGAATCATAAAATCAATTCAGGTCAAATGCCAACTTTTGAGAGGTCAACTTTGAACATCTTTAAATTTCCTCAACGTTTGAACTCAAAATCATATAATCAACCAGGATCATAGTCAACTAATTTTCCTCCACATTTTAACTCAAAATCATAAAATCAATCCAGGATCATGGTTAACTAATTATTCTCAATTTTCAACTTGAATCATAAAATCAATCCAGGGTCAAGGTTAACTAAAATTTCTCAACGTTTCAACTTAAATCATAAAATCGATTCAGGGTCAAGATCAACTGTTGATAGGTCACCTTTAGGCATCTTTAATTTTCCTCAATTAGATAAAAAAAAATAGAGGAAATGTCAAAATTGACCTTGACCCTGAATCAACATTTCAACTTGAAATCAGTTGGGATCAAGGTCAACCAAATTTTCCTGACATTTCAACTTAAAATCTTAAAATCAATTTAGAGTCAAAGTCAACTGCTGACGGGTCAACTTCAAACACTTAATTTTCCTCTACATTTCAACTAAAAAATCATAAAATCAATCCTTCATAACATTCAACTTTTTTGCCAAACATAATCCTACTGTTGACGTTCAAGATGTTAACAGCCCAGAATAGTTGACCATCAACTTCTAGACCATCAAAATCCACCCACTGATGTCAGTCCCATGATAACAGTCAACTGTTGGTGGACTTTTGTAGAATATGCTATTGAAAATCATTCGATGTTAACAGACCAAAAAACTACATTTTCAGGGCTGTGAGGTGATGCAATGAGACTGAAAAGGCAATACTCCCCTCCCAAACATATCTAAGACCTATACTCAATTTACATACCAAATTTCAACTTCCAAGCTCAATTTGGAGGGGAGTTATGTGAGGAGCAAAATTAAAAAAATAAGAAAAGTCAACCAAAAAACAACATTTTTGGAGTAGTGAGGAGGTTCAATGAAGCTGAAAAGTCGAAACTTCCAAAATGCACATCTAGGGCTTCTACCAAGTCCACATACAAAATTTCAACTTCCTGGCTCAATTTGATGCAGAGATAGGGGAGGAACAGTTCTTTTTCCAGGTCAAAAAGAGGAAACCCCCTCATGTTTCCCTTCTTAATTGACCTAGGAAGTTGATTTTTAGATATGGTATACAACTTTGGATTTTCTATCGATTGACTCAAATAGAAACTATTTTTTTTGTTTTCGGTCCCTCAGCACCCCCCCCCCCCCCCTCTTTCACAATTTTTTAAATTGTCCCCCAGCCCCCCCCCCCCCCCGAAATTGGGGCATAACTGAATTTTCACCTGAGATCAACCACACTCATATTTATGTAATCTGCAGCCAAACTGAGCCAAATAACCGAATTAGAATGATTTTGGTCAATATCAAGCAGAGTAAATGATTTTAGTAATTGTAAAAAAAAAAAAGAAACCAAAAAACCAGATTTTTGAGGCTGTGAGGAGGTGTAATGAAGCTGAACCGTCAAAACTTCCAGAAGTAACATCTATGGCTTGTAGTAAATCTGTATACCAAATTTCAACTTCCTACCTTAATTTGGTAATTTCGAAAATAGCATATCTCAGCCCCTTCGATTTTTCAGGTTTGCTAATCATTGTACGTGTATGTATCATTAGTTGACCTATCACTGGTATAATGGTAGCTAGGTTAAGGCGGAACACCCTGTACAAGATGGAAAATTCTCAAATTTAGACAGATTTTACAACATTGAACGGAAATTTCATATCCCACACTACCGTTATAATCCAAAGCTCATCATTGCTGACGCCAACGTCTATCATTAGGCATCTGGATGTATGATCTACATTCCGTGTATGTTGATCAAAATTTCCACCTCAACCTCCTCATTTTATTATTATTTTAATGTGAATGATTTGTAAATGTATTTTTCCAAACTTATAAAATCTGGCATAAATGTACCGCTGCGATGTTTCATCTTACTTTTCTCACGAGGTGCAACGTTTTGCTTTCTCTCTCAACATTCTTTTTCCCCATCAAATATCCCGCATATTTATGGAGTACTCGCTCGTATATGTGCATTGTATGTACAACGACGAAGGGAAAGAGAGAGAGCTAGGTCGTTCACGTTACCGAAAATTTTCAAAACAATCCCGTCATTCGCCGCCTTTGGCAATCTCCGAACTCGGTTGGCCGTTGAAAAATAACAATAAAATGCTCGATAGAAGATTAAAATACGCTCGCTACATGTGAAAAATGAATTTTTCGTCGTCTAATCTCTTTTCTCTCTCGACTAACTTTTCAAACTACACATGCAATGTTATATAAACCTCTTCTACACCTTCTCTTTCCCATCTTTACTCGAATAACTTCTACACTTTTTCTTCTCGTTGCAATTGAAAAGAAGTACATTTTACTTATGTACTCATACTCTGCTATAAAATTTTATATACTTCTCAAACGTCTAGGTCAATAGCTGCCTGATTATGTGCGAATGTTCGTAACGATAAATAATGATGCGAAGCAGAATCTACGATATGAACTAACGTTAATTGTGTCATCGTTAGAAACACATCTGCGCCTAAACATAGATAGTCAGATGCATGAGGAGTAGTTCTCTGCTCATAGTGGCAGATAGCAACTAGCAAGTTGATACATATATGGAACTTGTTATCGAGTTTTCAAAATTACCACCAATATATCACGATGTAAACTTGTTATTTAATACTTTTGTTCGGACACGAAGAGGGTAAAAATAAAAGGCTAGAAATGAAAAAAAAAAAGAAAAGAAAACTAAAAGCTAGAACATTTCCTACTTGAAGCAATTACTTTACACTATAGCGAAAAAGACACGTTCAATCTTTTATTGACTCGAACAAGTTAAACATCTTCTCGCTTTACTCATACTCGTCTATTTTTTTTCTTCGCTCAATTTTTCCCTCACATATGAGTATATTTCTATCGACTCTGAAAATATACTATTTTCCCAACCGAAATATACAACAACTCTATAGGAACTTTTTCATTCGTTTATTTGGCACACCAATCCACCATCCAATATTGTACTTAGGTACCTAGAGTACATGTTTGGTATGTTTACTCCTCTTATCGAGTACCTTCAATTAAATATACGTGTAATTATACCCAGTCTGATAGAATTTTCATGTATCCATACGAGTTCTTTTTAAGCCTCTGATGTATTAGAAAAAAGAATGATTAAAGTGTTTCATCTTCGTACCTTTGATAGGTTTATATCAGGTTTCGAACCATTTGATCAATTTGATCGTGCTGTGAAGATGATTAAAACACCACATTTTTAAAGAACTATCAAATTGACTGGTCTCTCATTATGTGCTGCCTGTGCAAGATTTAAATTTCCGACTGTAGTAGAAAGTAAATAAAATGTGAATTGAAAAAAGCGTCACTTCGAGATGGTAAGGGTAGAGGGTTGCACTTAAGCTAGAAATTCAATATCACCAAAATGCAAATCTAGGACCTATACGAAATGGTCCAGTTAATCTAGTTAAAAAAAGGGGCAAAGTCAAAAAAAAAAGGAATCCCTCGCCATATCTGAATACAATCGACATTTTCAGCGTAATTCACTATGCCTTTCAACACTAAGATTTGTGTTTTATAAGGAGAGAGGTCGAGATTCAGGTGGGGAGGGGGGAATAATACTGGGATGAAATATTGGTATTAAAGTTATTCGTATTAGTACAACAATTTGTATTGTGTAGTTTTTAAGGAGAAATAATGAAAAAATGAGAACAGGGGAAAACGTGGGAGGGGAAGGAGGCAATACGGGCGAAGAAAATTGATATTTTGGAGGAAAATGCGATTTGTGCACAATAAAATTCATATCGCGAGTTTTCGTTACATTTTATGGCTATTTACGCTGTGACCCAGAAAATACTCTTTTTTGATGGCTCACCCACCTCCCCCCCCCCCCCATGGATCTAGGAAAAAATTATACACGCAAAGGTGTAGAAGGTTGAGTCTACTGTAAATTCGTACGTAACTCTTGTGAGGTTAAAATTGATATTAACGGAGATATGCTGAAAAAACTTGGTGAGGGAGACTCTAGACCTTCTATCGACGGGACTTTTAGTATGTTGTGGGTGAATATCTTCGTGACGTATTTCACAAAAAAAGCGCAGGCTGGGAATTTTTTTGACTTTCGTGTAAATTGAGTGGACTAAAATTTACATAGCAAATTTCAGCTTTCCAGCCCAATTTGGGAGGGAGATATGCCAGGAACAAATTCAAAAAATAAAAACACCGACTAAAACAATACATTTTTGGGACTGTGAGGGGGTGCAATGAAGCTGAAAAGTCTAAACTCCAAAAAATACATCTAGGGCTTCTATCAAGTCTACATACCAAATTTCAACGTCCTGGTTCAATTTGGTGAGGAGATGCGGGAGGAACAGCTCTTCTTCAAGGTGGAAAAAGAGGAAACCCCTCATATTTCCCTTCCTAATGGACCTAAGAGGTTGATTTTTGATATGTTATACAATTTAGGATTTTCTATCGATTGGCTCAAATAAAAACAATTCTTATATTTTTGGCCCCAGAGCACCCACTCCCCAAAAATTTGAGGATATCTTAATTTTGACCCGAGGTCATCCCCACTCATTTATATCTAATTCACTACCAAACTGAGCCGATGGGACATGATTTTAGTGTTTCTTAACAAATAATTTTCGACACATCTTCTCAACATTTCTATTTGAAATCATAAAATCAACCAGAGGTCTACTGTTGATGGGTAAACCAATGATGGGTCAACTGTGGAATGCACTATTAAACATCTGTCATTTTCTTCAACATTTAAACTTAATATCATAAAATCAACCAGGATCAAAGTCAACTAATTTTCCTCAACATTTCGACTTAAATTCATGAAATCAATTCAAAGTCAAGGTCAACTGTTTATGTGTGAACTGTAAACATCTTTAAATTTCATCAACATTTCAACTCGTAGTCATAAAATAAACCAGGGTCAAGGTCAACTAATTTTCCTCAACGTATCAACTAGAAATCTTCAGATCAATGCAAGCTCAATGTCAACTATAGACGGGTCAAAATCAGACATCTTTAATTTTGAATATGGATATGTTTTAGAGCTGGTGATCACTCTGTTGAAGTGTGACGTTTTTGATGTAATGAGTTTTATATTTGGAATTCATGTTAAAATGTTAAAGTCAAATATTTTTCTCAATATTTCAACATGAAATCCTAAAATTAAACGGGGTCAAAGTCAACTAATTTTCCTCGACATTTCAACTTGAAATCTAAATATCAAGTCAGGGTCAACTTTCTTTAATTTTCCTCAAAATTCCAGCTTGAAATCATAAAATCAATCGAGGTCGAAGTCAACTGTTGACAGGCCAACTTTAAACATCTTTAAATTTCCTCAACGTTTCAACTCAAAATCATAAAATCAATTCAAGGTCAAGGTCCTTTGTTCACGGGTCAAATTCAAACATCTCTAATTTTCCTCGACATTCCAACTTGAAATCATGAAATCAATCTTTCAAGTAATCTCCACAGATGTCATTCCAGGCCATCAAAATCCCTCCACTGATGTCAGTCCCATTCCAATGATGACGATCAACTGTTGACTATTTTTCCAAAATGCTCTATTAAACATATTTCGATGTTAATATCTGACATGGCCAAAAGTAGTCTTAATGGCCTTTTAGGATCCCAAAACATATTTTGTTGATATCCTCCCTCCTCATCCGCTGCAGTTCCCTAGACTGTAATAGCTTGGTTTTCATTGAAAATATGACATAGAAAATCGGGCTAAAAATGAGCTGTAAAAATTTTTAAAGTTTTTCAGTCTCTAAGAAGGAGGTTCAAACCACCAACCCCCTCTTCTTGACCACGCTTCTGCCGCTGTGAATTTTTGTTACTGCAATTATGAGTTGAAAATTTGCAAACAAATTGTAGGTTCTTTTATTCTAGTCATTAACTTCTACAAACGTTTTAAGCTAATAACTAATCACATTTGATAAACATCTAACTGTTTCATCTTCTATCAAAGTCAATACCCTGCAAAAATGCTGATTTCAACTATGATAAAAATAATAAAAGAAAAAAGAAAATGCAACCAAAATGTGTTAACCAGCGTCTGTCTGGTAATAGATTATCGCACTTCAAGGCGAAAATTTTCCCTGCCGAATACATTTATGTAAATTGTAAGCAGTTTTTTCCTCATTCTTTTCTCCTATTTTTTTTTTTTTTTTGAACGCCCAAAAGCACTTCTATACCATCAATACTCGAGTAAATCCACGTCATTGTTATTCACAATTCAAAAGGTGTATCTTGACTATCGTACCATTGCCTTCTGGGGCAATTGTATCGTACACTGAAATCAGCTTGAGTAAGGAGCTACTATGGGTATATCTGGTTGTAATAAAAATGCGAAAATTTTCATTACATCCCAATATTTTTCCCTTTTTTTTTTTCTAATTTGTCTCAAAGGTGTATTGAAGATATGTTAAACCGATTACAGGATACCGTGAAGCTCCTTAGGTAATAAAATAGGCTGAATTTCAGTCTAACCAGCTTGGCTGAGCGACGAAAGTATCAAATTGAAAAGATTACCGTTTGAAACGAATATGCTCGAGTTTTGTACGATTATAAAGAAGAAAAATAACGTTCTACGGTCGTCTCTTAATGGCAATTAATTTTATTGTAAGTTTTAACCGAGAACCGAGGTAAATAATCGGTATAAGTTGTGCCTCTGTGAAAAGGCCTGACTGTAAATGTCCCCAATGCGTTTTTTTTCTTTTCACCGGAGGATCGTATATATTGAGGAAAATTGTGCAATTTTTATTCGCTTTTAGTTTTGGTTTCGTACCAATACATAGGGAGAAAAATTTTTACAAAATTTTTCACACATTTTCAATCCTTATTTGGTTTTTCCTTCTGAGGAAAGAAATATGTAAATAAATACGAAATAAAATGGAAAATTTTACTTATTCTGGTCTCTTTGCTTTAATTATATTTATGCATGTGTAATTTATGTACACGTAGCTAGTTACTACCTACATATCTTACTATACATTACGCATTTCGTATTTCGAGCACATAAGGTTAAATATTCCTCGTTTAAATTACTTACCTACTCGACTTCGTTTGCGATTCGATATTAAATTTTTTGTAATGCAAAATACTATGTTTACGCTGCGAATTCTTTGTCGTGAGAAAATTACGTATATATTTTCATCGTCTGATATGAAATTTATATTAAAACGTGTATATGGAGATGGGATATGCAGTAGAAGACACACGTGTGCTGTTTTATTAGGTATATGGGAATTATCATGAAAAGATTTTCCAATTTATTTCCCAGGTTCGTGGCAAATGTGTAGTTGAATCGAATGTAAGCATTTGGCGTTGTTTGTGATTTCGATAAAGGTTATGATTATTCGTTGTGAGCAGAATAATTGCAGAAGTTCACAAAATGTTTGAAATATTAATATCTTACAAGATGTAGAAGGAGTGAGAAGTTCATGAATCATGGAGTAAATGCCGACGTAGTATGAAAATTGTTGAAGTAAAATATGTACGAATGGAACTAATTATAGTTCAAAAACAAAGCATTGCCTTGAGCCTGATTTTCATCAAATAAAGAAGATATTCGAATTGCCCACTCAGGAAATAAGAAAGAAACTGCCCTAGGATTTTTTTTGAAGTGGTAGGGGTAGAGAAAGACATATCAAAGTGAATAGAGACCGCCCCCCGCTCCAAGAACATTCACTACCTATAATAAATCTACACATCAAATTTCAACTTCCTAGTTCAATTTGGAAGTAAGTTATGCGAGGAACAAACTCAAAAAATAATGAAAGCTCCCAAAAAAATCACATTTTCCAGTTTGGGAAGGGGGATCCAATAAGTCTAAAAAGTTGAAACTCCTAAAATGAACATTTGTGACTTCTGCTCAGTCTACATACCAAATTTCAACTTCCTAGCTCAATTTGGAGGGAAGATGGGGGTGAGATAGCTCATTTTCAAGGTCAAAAAGGGTGACAATCCCTGTACCTCACCTTCTCATTGACATAGGAGACTCGTTTTTGGATATGATATGCAATTTTAGATTACCCATCGATTGGCCTAAAAAGGAGCAAATTATTGCATTTTTGTCACTCAGCGCCCCCTCCGTTAAATTTGGACATGATTGAACTTTAACTCAAGGTCATCTTTACTCATAAATACTTATTTTCTCCCAAATTGAGCCCCTTGACCAAATTGGAGAGATTTTAGTCAGTATGGGGTGGAGTGAATGATTTTGGTCTTTGAGGGGGAAAATAAATACATAATAATAAATAAGTCCAAATTTCATCTGTGATGCTTTTTAACATTTAGAATGTTAAAAATTGCTTGGAATTTTTTTCTATAACACCCAAATAATGATGGTCCAGATTTGCCAACACTTAATCATTAGAAATTGATGATAAACAGTGGACTGTACAGAATTGACCAACAGCAGTGGACCATCAACAGCCGCATCAAGTTTTGTACTGACAACTCTTGATGGTCCAAATCCATCAACGCTTGGCCACCACCAGTTGATAGTCAACTGTGGACTATTCAGAGTTTCCCGTCAATATCTGGACTACTAACATCTTGAAAGTCAACTTGAATATCTATTAAAAAAATCCTAGGTAAATTTTCAAAATTTTTCATGTTATCACTTCTTCGGCTCCAGCAGAAGTCCAAACCTCATCAGAAATGACTTGACTTTAAAAAAATTGGTGATTGTAACATTGGGAATTTTTAAAATTGCTCGTAATTTTTTTTTTTTTTGTTTGTTATAAAATTCAACTGTTTTCTCAAACATAATCCAACTGCTGGCCATCCGATTTTAACAGTTTAGAACAGTTGACCATCAATGTGAAAGATCATCAACATTCTGACCATCAAAATCCGAACAAACTGGATTTTAACAGTCCAGATTTTGATGGTTCACTGTTGGTGGTATGATGGATGAACCGATGATGGTCAACTTTAGAATGCGCTATTAAAGATCTTTCAATGTTGAAAATTAAGTTAAAAAATTAATATTAACATTGAGGGGTGTTTAACCCTGCATTCTACAGTTGACCATCAAATTCTGCACAGTCAAAATCCGGATTATTCAGATTTCGATGGCCTTAACACTGATGGTCATCTGTTCTTGACTGTTAACATCTGGGTTATCAACAGTTGCATTATGTTTAACAAAAACAAGCAATTTTCAAAATTCCTTACGTTGACATTAATTCGCAAATTTTTTTAAAGTGATGTCACTTCAGAAGAAATTTGAGCTTCTGCTGGAAGTGGTGAAGCGATAACCTACTTCAGAAGAAATTTGAGCTTCTGCTGGAAGTGGTGAAGCGATAACCTAAAAAATAATAAAAATTTGCTTAGCATCTTCTACTTAACATTCAAGTTGACGTTCAAGATGTTGGCAGTCCATATATTGATGGTCAACAATTGACGGTTCACCATTGACAGAGCACCATTGACAGTACGGATCTTGTCGATGGTCCAGTATTGACTATCAACTATTCATGGTCAACCATTGACGGTTCACTGTTGACAGAGCGGATCTTGTTGATGGTCCAATATTGACTATCAACAATTGATGGTCAAGTATTTATGGTTAAGTATTGATGGATCTAGACCATGAAGAGTTGATAGTCCAAATCTTGATGGTGCGTAGGCTGATGTCCTTTATTGTTGGTCAACTCTTGATAGTCCACTGTTGACCAACAACTGCTAATGTTCAAGTGTTGACAAATCTGGACCGTCAACAGTGGGATTATGTTTGACAAAAAGGTTCAGCGTTATAACAAAAATGCATATTGTGAGCAATTTTTCAAAATTCTAAATGTTAAGAGTAGTACCAAAGTGTTTTGTTGCCTCGGATGCTGGATAAAAAGGATAAATTTTTCTCTGTTGGCAAGTAGTTTGCGGGAGGAACTGGCCGATCTTTCCTTATCCAATGTTTTTTCATGGTGTCCTAGTTCTCTCATCCTGAATTATTTTCATCAATTTCACGCAATTTTTACACACTTTCATATTTCAAAAATTTTGAGCTGCTTCTGCATGAGCTTTTGTAATTTTTTTCAAATAATTTTTCCTCAAAAATTTGCCCTTTGGTTTTTCTTAATCTTAAAACCATTTCATCAAATCGATGCTGAGTCAATATCGACATTTCGAATGAAATTCACCCGGATAATAAAACACATCATTCGTAGATATTGCTTTTTTTCTATTGAAAATTGTGAAAAGGAAATAAATTAATAATGTGACGGACGTAGTATTACATTATTAGCGACGAGCGACGTCAGCAAACGAAGTCCTTGATCGACGTGTATGTGTATTAAGTGTATTATATTTATATATGTGTATAAGCTGCAGACTACGTTATATGGCATAGCGACAGAATGGCCCCAGGTGCCCACATGATGAATTATTTTTCCAGTATAAACTAACTTCGATTAAGTACCGTACGTTTATCTCATTCTACGTATGTACTTACCTACTACGTAGTACCTACCTACGTGCAAATTTTGGTATAGGTAGTTAGGTACATACCTACTTATACGATCGTAACATGTGGTGTTAAATGACGGAAGGTTTGAGTAAAAACGTTACATACTCATTATTCGTATTCGGAAGCTTTTTTTTCTACAACATTGCACCCTTCTTTTTTCACTTTTTACATATCGAATCGAGCTTGATAGTTGAAAAAAAATTTCTCTATAAACTTACTAGATTGTATGTACGGTACGTGGCGTTATTCGCCTTTAAAGCACAGTACACGCGATACTTCTACGAAGAAATTGTATAGAAAAATGCGATTTTAAGTTCTTACTATATTTTTAAGCAGTCTCGCGCCCGATTACCGCATGGATACGCGAAACGTGTGATTTATTAGCTCGATAAATTCTCGTTTCGCGTATAACAAGTTGAAAAGAAATGCCATTTTGGAGTTTTCTGCTACTTTTTCTCGTTTTTTCTTACCGTTAGTTTGATGCAATAGTATTTTCAGCGTGTTGTAATATGGTGACTTGGCACAGACAAAATGGTTTTGTTCTTATGCGAATGGGAATATGTGGGATTTTTTTCCTTATCTATTGGAGGAAACAAAGACGTGCTATTAGTTTATAGACGGTAATTGAAGTAATACTTGAAATCTTGAGAAGGTTCCAAGCAGAGCTGCTCGATTTACATGTCACACTTGTAACTTTATTAATCTATTGGAGGAAGTTGTGGAAGTGTTTGATTGATAAAAAGGCTCGACCATCCTTCCTTCTTTTCAAGCTGTACTTGAAAAAAATTATTGATAAATAAATAGCAGAAGATCTTACTCAGCAATTTCTGATTTCATCAGACGTATGGAAAAGGTGGTCAAAATGAGATCATTTGGAAATGAAACAAATTTTATCTATATAGAGTGTTTCAAAATAGAATTATGACCTTCCATCCAACAGGTATGCAACATTTTCTACTTTGATGTAGGAATATTTGACTAATTTCTTCACTGCAAAGGCAAAGGATTGCTTACTGCGGAGATTTTTGTTCTATTGCAAGGTATCAGAGCATCTCCAAAGCCCAAGGCTACAAAATCCTGCAGCCAAGTTTTTTTTTTAAGCTTAGCTCTGGAGCCAAAACCCAAAACTTTGATGAAAACAGATTGCTGCGGTAATTAGATTCCAAAATTTGGAATGAAATATGCCTGGCTTCACTGGAAATACATGGAACTGGCTCTGAACTAAAGCTACATTCCAGAATAAACCAGGTCTAAGGACAAAATTAAACTTTTTGTGTAGAGCAATTGTCAAGAGGACATGATACAGAACATTGATAAATTTCGTTCAAGAACAAATGCTTTCAATTAGGTACCAATATTCAATATTTTGAACTGGTTTACAGGCTTTACAGGTGGTCTCTGAAGCTGCAGTTGGAACCACTTAACATGTAATACCCAACAGCAGAGTTTGGGCTAAAGTCAGTATTATTTATACTTAATGATGTAATGCCCCACTTCCAAACACGAGTCAAAGCCCAATAAAACGTTAGGCTGTGAACTAGGAGCCATGTAATCGTCTAAATTTTGTTCTTAATTTTAATAATTTTGGTGAAAAGAGTATATCACTAGAGCTACTGCAGAACCTGAGCCTGCTCAAGTGAACTTTTTTTTTTAAATTAGAGCCCGATATTGAAAATGGAAGGTACTTGATTCTAAAGGCAAGGTCTGATATTGAGAATGAAAGAAGCTTGGCTCCAGAGTCAGAGCTCAACATTTGGAATGGAACCAGTCTGGCTCTAAATCTAGAACTCAATATTTATAATAAGTGTAGGTGGTTTCTCGGCTGCAGCTGGTATTCCAAAAAGATTCCAGTTCTAAAAATAAAATACATATAACTTTTTTCGAACTTTGGCATTAATTATAGATTATATTGTTGATTTCCATTTTGATTTTATGATGTCGCAGGCCATTATAGTCTATTGACTGATAGTGCATGAGGGATGAATATCAACAATCTCCGTTTTAGAGTCTTTGAATATAACCATTTTTGACCATGTCAGATATTTTTCCTTTATTTTCTACTGATACAAAATCATTTACTCGGCCCACACCGTTGATGGTCAAATGTTGATGGATCTGTACTGTCAAGAGCTGACAGTTCAAATCTCGATGGAGCAAATGTTGATGGTCCAGTATTGATGGTCAACTCTTGACAACCCTCAGTTGACTCTTGACTATTGATAGTCAAGTTTTGATAGATCTGGACTGTCAAGAGTTGGCAGTCCAAATCTTTAAGGTCCACTATTGATGGTCAACTCTTAACAGTCCCCACATGACTGCTAACTGTTGATATTCGAGTGTGGATGGATCTGGACTGTCAAGAATTGTTAGTCTCAGCTTTGATGGAGCGAATGTTTATGGTCCTGTATTGATGGTCAACTCTTGATAATCCTCAGTTTACTTTTAACTATTGATGGTCAAGTGTTGTTAGAACTAGAACCATCAAGGAGATGGAGTGGATGTTGATGGTCTACTATTGTTGGTCAACTCTTGAGAGTCCATCAGCTGCTAATAATCAAGTCTTCTTTACTTTATGAAAATCTGGCTTAAAAAGCAAAGCATTGCGAAGATTTTTTCAGTTTTTTTTTTGTTTTTTTTTAATCAAATTTAAGAGCTTTAAAGTCTCTTTAAAATCTCATCTTGGGGTTCTAGCAATGGAGTCAAATCTATAGCTCTTTAGAATGATTTACTGAACTCCAGATTTGGTGTCGCAGCTTTTCACATGTCGATCAAACTCTGGTGTCCGAGTAGTAGGCTTACAAAATCTAACATTTAGCTTCAGATCTGGGCCATGCTCTAATGAAAGCGTATCCCTGATTTTTCGCGGTAGTGAAGGAGGGTGGAATAAAAGTCCAAATCAAACCAATAATTAAACATTTGTTAATGGTGATACCTTAGCTCCTGCATGGTAGGAATTCAGCAACCATATCTACACAGTTAAAGATACGCTGCATAGTTACTGAAAGGAAGGCTGTACTTCTACCACAAAACACTCGGTATATTGGTTTGTTCACATTTTTCCTGACATTACTTCAATCTACCAATTGTAAGTATGAAAATAGGTACTTTTATTCAATATATAATGGAGATTACGCAACATTGTTACAATATCTCATTCGATCTTCAACACGGCCACTAGAACATGGCAAATTGCTGGCTTAGAACATTGTACTCGTATATAATGAAATCGTGTTGAAAAAAAAGCATGATATATGTACGTTCTAACGAGACACATTGCCTTACGCGATTTATTTTCCACGAATATAGGGGTCTATTCGTTATAAAATCATTCGGAAAACCCTAGCGAATAAAATGTTGTAACCAACTAACCATATGTTTGACATAATGTTGAAAACCTATGCGTAAGTAAGTGTGCGCACGTTCGACCGTGAAATTTGTCCATAACAGGAGCATACAATACACTGGGCTGCTATGTAGGTACACATAACACATATCTATCTACTACGCGATAGGGGTTAAAAAATATTTTTTTTTTTCAAACGACCGTTCGCGTTCGCCGAAATTTTTCGTGCAACTTTTCTGTACGTAAGTAATATAAAAAAAAACCCACTCAACAACCGACAGCATTTAGAACTCCTTCAAGTGAATAATTTCGTGTTTTTTACTTCTTCTGCTGCTTCGTCTTATCCGTGGCGTATTCAATGAGTACACGAGCAGATATAGAGAAGGGATAAATTGAAAAGAAGGTATGGTATTTTACCATTCGAGAGTATATCAATTGCGAAACGAAGACTTAGAAAAAAATCCAAAGAATTTCGTACAGTTTTCGTCATTCGATCGCGTTGTCGTCGTCGTTATTTCCAAGGAGACAGCGATAAAACGGCGAATTGAAATCTCAAAAAAAAAAAAAAAAAGAATTTTCTGCAAAAAAATAAAATAACCAATTTAAGCTTTCGCTTTCGATTCGCGTTTATGTAGTCGTCGAAAATATCGCCAGAAGCGGTATTGTTTTTGTCGGTCTTTTTTTTTTTTTTTTTTTTTTTTTTGTTATAT